>JBBBDQ010025190.1:0-22002 GCA_037127315.1 Ascarosepion bandense | reverse complement strand
CATCCTCAGTTAGTATAATAATTATTATTATTTCAGGTGTGACATCGCCCCGGCCACACTGTTACCTTTCATTTGTTTATTTTATGAAATTTTGAGGAATGGATTTTTGTATTGCTTAATGTTTATATTATTGGGTTGTCCGGAAAGTTCCTACCGATTTTTAGTCGTTAATATTCCAACATGTTAGATATGTGGTGATACCGAGAAAAAAGCAATGGACCGGATGTTTACGCTTTCACGACCCAAAAGCAAATGACCAAAAGTCGTCGATACGCATCCAGGTTCGCGCAGATGTTTCGGTTGAAAAATAAAAATTAATTAAATACTAAATTTCCAGTTTGTGAGCCTACGCGGATTTTATTTATCAGCCAATGGGAAGCCCAGAACCAAATACAAGTGTGAAATCCCAAATGAGCTGCTGTGATCCAAAAAGAAGATATAAAAAGTGGATACAGAAAGTATCTACAGACAGACTGACTCAGACCGACACACATGGACTGACTAGAGAAAGAGAAGAGTGTAATCAATATCCCCTTGACCTAAGTCAAGCGGCTACTATGTTCACCTCCCTTATCTCTTTACCTTCTTCCCTGTCTCAAAACTACTTACTGATCTAAGGAGCGGCTACATCAAAGACATTCCTTACTTACATGCTCCCAAATTCCTAAGCATTAATTCTCTTTCAGCATTTTATTGCCATGAACATTTTAACCTCTGTTGGACCTATACTACATGTATTACTTCAATTGTAATGCCCTCTGGCCTTCCTCATGTATACATCAATCTAGATAGTCTACAAGGAATTCTAAACTGAGCTCTTTATTTAATCCATATGTTAGACTGTTCTTGTTCCACTGACCATATCTAGAAATGTCATCATGTGGAAAAGAATGACAAACGACTATAAAATATAATGCAAGCACAATGGGCTCAAATGAGAGACAAATGGATATTTGTGAGTTCTTCTCAATTCTCAAACTGTTATTAATATTATTTATACTTAACATTACAAATATTATTATCAAAACACCAGTTCCTGTTAATCACTAAAGTTATGCAACATTGAGCTTGGTCAGTACCTTGATGGGTGACCATTTAAGAATACCAGGTGCTCTCATTTGATGTGCTAGTGATATTAATGGGCTTGCAGCAATATCACATTAAAATACTGGTTCCCATGCAATCATCAGAGTTAAAAAAAATGAACCTGGTTAGTACCTAGCCAAGTGACCACTTGGGAATGCTATATCACATTGAGACATCGGTTCCTGTATTATCACCAAAGTTAAGCAACACTGAGCCTGGTCAGTACCTAGATGAGTGAATTCTTGGGAATACCAGGTGTTTTAAGATCGAATACATGGGTGGTGTAATGGTTACTGGCTTGAAATTGTTTGTCAAAGCGCCAAATTTCAATTTCCGATGGGTTCGTTATATTCACTTATGTGCAAATACCCCTGGGAAATGTATGGATAACCCCTGCTTATCCTTCAACTATGGGCTAATTATTAAAATTTGTATCACTGAAATAATTATTATCTTCAAAAAAGTAAAATAAATTCTTTACAATCTAGATACATTTTCTGGTTTTAACACTCTGCACTTGATAACCCGTAGGAAGGTAAGCCACCTGAGAATTAAAACAACATAAACATTTAAAATATTAGTCTGCTGAGAAGAGCCATAATTTCTGAAAAGTACTTAAATTTTGCATTTAACCTGTTCAGACATCTCGGTGGGTAAATTTCAGTTCCAAAAATGGATTCAGCATTCACAAAAATATGTAGGAAAACAGGTCTACATCCTGATTTTCTGCTAAATACAAAGAAATACTCATATTTGTTGCCTGACTTACATTGCCAAAGGCAAGTTATGATTAATATCTCAATAAACTGGGGATTTTTTAAATATCTTTAAAAAAAGAAAGTTAGGCCTGTTATGAAATCCTGGGACTGTCTATTTTCAGACTATATATTGCATATATCAACTGGGAAATGATCTTAACTTGATAAATACCTTGTATTAGGACCAAGTTAGAACAGTTCTAAAATCATGAGACTGTCTTCTTTCAGGTTAGATATAGCATATATCATTTGGGAAATGATCTTAACTTGATAAATACCTTGCATTAGGACCAAGTTAGTCCCATGATTTTAGAACTGTTCTCATATTTTCCCATTAAATTTTACCCAGTGGTTCAGTCTTTTTTTATTATTTGCTCCTGTTTTTACCTCAAGTTCAAGAGAAGCATGTGTTCTCTGATCCATTACTAACTAGGTTTTTTTTACACAAAAAATGATTAATTTGATTTTTGTCTAATTAAAATTTTTATCCTATTTCCCATTGAATTGTCTTGATGTTACAATTTGGATTACTCATATTTTTAATAGATTTTTATTTTTTACTTGTAACAGCTATTGTTAGTTTTCTCTGTTTCAAAATTAAAATTTTTGCCATTTAATCAAGACATGGCTTTTTACAACTTCCACTTTTTCGTATCCCTTAGTAAATTTGCCATTTTTGCTTTATCCCCTAATCCCTGTTTTGCCAACCATTTACGAAACCTTGTTAAGGAAGTTATGCATTGTAGAATGAGTGGCCACAGTTAAATATAAATAAATGGCAGAACTACCCAACAAATAGAATTTACAAAGTGTGCAATAAAAGAACTAAAAAATTGATATAAAAAAATTTATATATAAAACAAGGAAACAATATATGTAAAGCCAATTAACATAAAGCAACAGCAATATGGGAAAAAGTTGCACAAACTAAAATCTGGTGTTGACACACAAGAGCAATTTTGTTTGAACACAGTGTTTTGAATTCAAGACAAAGACAGACTGGAACTGAATCAGCTGAAACCAAGTACTTGCCTATTTTATTGAATAGGAAGAAATTCAGCATGCATGTGTACGTCTGCTTGTAAATTTTAGAGGGATGAGTTTGTGAAACATTTTTTCGTTTGCTTCCTTCTCTGTTGGCTACAATCTCCAAATGTTTAAATGTAACGTCAATTGTCATCTTCTATCTCCTTGAATCCCATTTAGCTCTTATCTTTTCTTTGACATCCCCTGTACCTTGTTTATTTTCTCACTATAACCCCCCAACCCCGCGTAGTGGCCTTTCCTTTCTTGGGGTAAAAAATCATAAAAAAGTGTTTTGCAGCCATTTCTTATTGGATTGAATCATTCTTAAACAAGATGGGAAGAGTCCATTTTCTTAAAAGTTATGATGGAAAATTTTAAATGTTCAATTTTTGCTGACATTTGTCTTTCTTTTACCCTGATTTTCACAATGGTTTTCTTGTGTCGTCTTTGTTTTGACATTTTTTTTTATGATGTGGTGTGGCTCCAACCATAATGACTGGGTCACCCCAGCCACAGAGCATGCAGTTGGAATTGCCTTTACTGAAGAAATCTGTATGGACCTCCAATATGCCAAAAAAGGTTGTATCTCATTTTGATTAAATGCAGAAGGAGTACAGAAATTTAATCTATGAACTGAGTGTCTAACCATCTGCCAAGATCTTAATCCAGTCACAGCAAGATCTATCTCCTTGCTGACAACAGGCCTAAGAACCTGTAAATTGATCATCAACAGGGAAATATAGAAATGACACTGAAGTGTTTGAAAAATTGTGCCTAAGATTCTGGCCAAAATGACATGTGACATCGTGCGTGTAACAGAAAAAAAAAGTGAAGGAACTGGTATGAATTACCTTGATTACCGAGGCAGTCTACTTACGAACTTGGGAGAGTTTTTTGCCTGTACTATCGTCAGGTTGGGACATTGTCCGGGTATTAAGGCAGAAGTGCCACTTGATATTTTAGTCTCCAGGTAACTTTAGGCAGGAAAAGTTTTCTGTAAATCACTGACATGCAGAGGCTCCAAGATTTTTGTCATCAATGAGGGAAGAAGACCCCAATGCTGCTCATGACACTTAACAAAAATGTACCACGATTGGAGCATGGCACCACAACCTCATACATCTGAAGAAGTGGTGAGGAAGAACAAGACGATGAAGGCCTGTAATGGCTTCAGTAAATAAGTGGGTGTTAAGAAGGAGATCTAAGATGGTTATAACTTGTCCCTATCTCTAGCAGGCCAAAAAGAGACCACAGCAACAACAGAAAATGTAACAGAAGCAAAAGCAGCAGTGTCAACTGCAAGAACTGCAGTAGTTTTAACATCAGCAATTTCAGATAAAGAAGCATCAGGAGAAAGTTCAATCACATACTCTTATGGAGGTTTCAGATATTTCCCAACCTCTAACCTCATCTTTATAAAAAGGAAAGTAGAATGAATATTGAGATGAATGCTAAAAAAAGTATAATCGTCTGGACACAGCAGGACAGAATGAACCTCGTAAGAAGCCATGTCTTAATCCACATCTGGATCACCAGCTAGAAAGAAGAATGTCTTCAAAGATGATAAAGTAAGGAGATGGGTGTTCACCCACATCAAAAAAAGAACTTCCTCAAAAGGGATACCATCTGTTGGGTTGACAAGCAGGCTCTTAAGAAAAACATTTCCTCAAAAAGAGATTGTTTAAATGTCTCACCCCTAAGAATTTCCCAAAAGTGCATACATTAGGAACTCTAAAAGTATTTCCTAGCTGCCACAAGGAAAACTTTCCCTGAACTAAAGATGGCCCAGGTTGAGTCACCTGAGCTGAAAAACCTTTTTTATTCTATCTGCTGGTGTTAATCCATCTCTCATTGCATAGGGCTCTCAAGATAATATTCCCAACAGACATCAGCAGAATTGTTGTAGAAGGATGCATTACATCTGACATAGGCTCTGGTAGCCTAGGTAAATCAGTTTGATTCTTGACCCAACCTCTAAAGATTACCATTGAGCCTGCGTTTAAAAGTTGTACAGAACAAATGTATATCAAGCTGGCTTGTTTAAATGCAAAGGTCTTCGGGGATGAGTAATGCTGGAAACAACAATTATTCATAATAACTAAGTAAACAAAAACAGTCTATCTTGACCAGAGGAAGTGCTTGACAGGAAACTAATCTGTTGTGTCAAAAAGAAACTGAAAATAAAAATCAGAGCTTGTTGGCTTGCTTAAATGCATAAGTCTTTAGGGAAGAGAGTAGTGCTGCTCAGTTGCTCTATGACCTCTTGTATTTCAGTGTAGACGTGGCTGCAATTCAGGAGACACACTTTACAAAGTTGATGCACGTGTGCTACCTAATGATATTGTTGTCAGTACAACATATAGAGATCAATTGGCCAGGGCCGTATCCTGTAGTGAGGGTGGTCATTATGCACATCAATGTGGAAGGCTGCTTGATTGTGGCTGATATTACTGTGTAATTCATTTCGGATCATTCTGGCATATGTTCTTGATGACTAGACAGAGCCTGTTTTGTTTTCCGTCAGATGGGGCCATTCCTGGCGGATCCGTCGTGTCTGTTCTTCATGAGGGAGTGGAATGTCATCTTGGATGCCAGCATAGACAAATAATAGTGGCTGCTATATTCTGTCCATAAGTGACATGGAAGTGACAACATAAATTATGGTGCTGGGAAATATCAAAGGCTGATCCAGTCAAGATAAAATGAGGTCAAAATCAAATTGGGGAGGTTGGTAATGTTGAGTTTGATCATAACAATAGAGCCATGCAAGCAAGCTGGAAACAACAATTATTCATAATAACTAAGTAAACATAAAGAGTCTATCTTGACCAGAGGACGTGTTTGACAGGAAACCACTCTGTTGTGTCAAAAAGAAACTAAAAAGAAAAATCAAGGCTTGTTGGAGGCCCACATTTTGCTTCCAGGTAAGTGCTCCTTGTATTACAAATGCCACCATGAGTTAAAGGTTGTTTCTTGGGTACAGGCTGACCACATTACGATGAGGCCATTGTTGAGAGATGCATTATATTGGGTGTTAGTCATGGGAAGGGGCTGCTCACAAAGATCTGATCAAGGTCTTGATGTGATGTGGGGAGAATTTTGCTCAATATAACCTTGGACACCAAGTTGTGATTAAGGCATCACTCACCTGGTTGATGATTCATAAAACACTCTGAGTTGATAAAATTCTTTCATAGCTACTAGACAAGAGAAAGTATGCCATGCTTCTGTGCTTGCTACCTTGACGAGAATTGTGATATGGACAACGAGTATGAAAAGTTTACATGGCATTGATTCTTTCTTCTCATCACATGATTGCATTCTTCAAGCTCCAACTGAAAAGCAAGAACAGAGTTAAGAAGGCAACGCTTCTGAGACTGTTGCACGACTAGCGCACTGCAATGGTGCTGGCCTCAAGTGACATCTCTGGTTGAAATACTTGTCCTTCCAGGAAAAACATGCTTGCCTAACTATTTAGTCTAGTGTACAAGTTTTTTTTTATATCATTTGATTTTTGGTTTAAACATAATTAATGAATGGTCATTTAGCCCTAAATATTTTGTGTTTTTATTTCACCTACCAGCCTCTCTTTATGTGACAGAAGGCATAGTTCTCTGGAATGGTGGGGTCATTTCATGTTTTTTTTTCTTATTTTTCCTCTATTTTTTTCTATATGCTCCTACTTAACTTTTTTCAACCAGTTAACTTGCTTTTTGGCCACGTTTTGCTATGAGGAGTGTCCCATACTAACATTTTCATTGTATAATATTTCACTTAGTCATGGGGTTATTTTTTATTATTTTGTGAATAAAAATCATTTTAACTTTTGATCTCCTTCCATACATGTTTGTATATATGAGGCATTAATTTACATTGATTGGTTGATTTTATTTAGTGACATATCACCCTCTATGAGTTATTTAAGGCCAAAATCTTAATACTTTGAATGTAATTGTATGCCTTTGACTATAGAAAACATATATCATTCTCTTATAAAATCCTGTTGTTGATAATTCTAAGTTTTGTTGGTAATTTATTTATATAAAAATCGTTGCTGGTGTTTTTACTATAAAAATGTATTTATGCATTAATAGTGCTTTGTTTTGATTAGGAGGAAGTATTACTTGCCAATATCTGGAACCCTAACAAGTGTTACAACCCCAGATCAAGGTGGACCTATGAACAACAATTAAAAGATGATAACATGACCACCAAACCTCCAATCTCCTGATCAGAAGCTTTGCTTTCATATGTATTTTATCGTCATACCCAACACGACATTCTCTTAGGGAATACATGTTCTTTTGGTGATAGCCGTATCGTCGTGTTATTTTGTATAAATGAGGTATTATGGCCATTGGCTTTATTATAATAACGTATGCTTGGATCAGTGAATGTGACTAGTTGTTAGTTAAGGCAATGGAGACCAGCTTTTCTCATCCCCACTTTTGGCCTTTTCAATTTTCTATTTCTGATGCTACATATTTTACTTTTTGTTTTCATTTTCTCTAAAAGTTGCGAACCATTTTAATTTTAATCTATGGTTCTATGGGATATTCCACATAAACGTTTCTACCCTTTCTAGGAAAAGTAGACTCTTTATACAAAGAGCCTTTTCGCCAACCATCACTTCTAACTTACAAATTTACCTTTTCATTGGGCGAGACACTCTAAAGCTGAAATGGATTTCTTCTTTCCTGCTAACGTTTCTGGAGACGAATTCCAGAATCCAAAATTTATAAGTGGCACTATAACCCAATCCGAGTCAGTCAGTTTGCGAACTCCGGGCGATGCCGATAACCTCCACGCTTGTCTAATCGCTGACTCATCAATCGATCGCGTAAAAATTCACATTTACTTAATAATTGACCACGTTGAGATTTTTCCTGAAATTAACTTTGAAGATTGAACATTCCTTCACTTCACGAACAAAGTTATAGTTTACACTCATTCATTTAATCTAGCAGGTAAAGGCCAATAACTCTCGAGAACTTAAGTCTAAGTAACTAAACAATGCACACACACACCCACATTTTGATCATTTTTCTTGCAGCCAGTCTATACTGTTATTTTCTTACCAAATCACAAATATTGACTTTTGTTGAACCATACTCTGCATGAACAAACACGCTACATAAACCTATTATTCAAAGAACTTTTCTACTAATATAAATTCTGTATTCGACTACCCGCAACTAATTGGTGATCGCGAATGCTCCAGTAAAAATTGGTTATATAACAGACGTACCAAACTACAAATTGATAACCCCGAGGTCCCAGCAAGTAGTTAATGTGTGTGAAACCAACATTTAAATAAGAGTTTGTCACAAATTTTGGCAAATAAAGGCTAATAACTCTCGACAACTTATTTCTAAGTAACTAATAAACGAACACATACACACACACACATTTCGATAACTTTTCTTGTAGCAACAGTCTGTTGTATTTTTCTTACCAAATCACAAATATTGACTTTTGTTGAACTATACTTTGCATAAACAATCTTTCAGACATTTTTTCACTTGTGACTAGCAACAAGAATTCATTTGACCATACATTTTATTGCATATATAAAATACTTTTTCTGTTGAATTTTTAATCACTCTCCTGTGGTCATTTCTTGCACAAATTGTTTTGTTTCTTCAATTTAATTTATATTGTTGTGTGGTATATGAACAAACACGCTACTTAAACCTATTACTCAAAGAATTTTCTACTAATATAAATTCTGTATGTGACTACCCGAAACAAATTGGTGATCGCCAATGTTCCAGTAAAAATTGATTATATATCAGATGTACCAAGACACAAATTGACAACCCCGAGGTCCCAGCATGCAGTTGATATGCGTGAAATCAACATTTAAATACAACTTTGTCACAAATTTTGGCAAATTCCAGTGACGCTAATTCACTTCTTTGGAGGTGCCAAAATTATTTTCCCTCCAAAACTGATTTAACATGATTGATGCAACACCACCAACACGGGCCACTCTTAGGGTTGACTCCCCCAAATTTCAGCACCAGAGTACAAACCTGGTTCATACAACTGGATGCAATATTTAAGGCCAGACACATAACATCGCAACAGTCAAGATTCGCCTATGTTGTTGAAAAGCTCCCTGGTAACATAGCGCCAGAGGTGGCAAATATACTTAACGACCCCTCGTTGGATCGATCATACGACTTACTAAAATGAGAAATTCTTCAAAAGACAGGCTGTTCTGAAGGACGGAAAATTAGAGAGCTTCTTACTAATGTCAGACTAGGTAGCAGCAAGCCGTCCCAACTTTTGAGGAAGATGCAAACTTTGCTTGGAAAAAACTTTATGTCAGAAGTGGTTCTGAAAGAAATGTGGTTGGATAAATTAAATCCGGGTACTTTTCAAATCCTAACCGCCTTAGTAGACGAGATAAGCATGCAGAAGTTAGCCCTAATAGCTGACTAATAATGGACACCCGTCCAACTCAACAAATTTAATCCGTAGTCAACTACTTTGTTCATACCAGAACCAACCCTCAAAGCAACAGGGAAATAGACAACTTCATTAGGCAGCACACACACGTATCAACTTCGCAGTGTGCTTCTGAATTGCAGCCACGTCTACACTGAAAGATAAGGTCATAGAGTAAATGAGCAGCATTACTCTCATCAAAAAAGACTTTTGCATTTAAGCAAGCCAACTTGATATACATTTCTTATGTATAACTTTTAAACACAGACTATATGGTAATCTTTAGAGGCTGGGTCAAGATTCCAACTGATTTACTTAGGCTCTGGTAGCCTATGTCAGATGTAATCCATCCTTCTACAACAATTCTGCTGATGTCTGTTGGGAATATTATCTTGAGCGCCCAATGCAATGAGAGATGGAGTAACACCAGGAGATAGAATAAAAAATGTTTTTCACCTCAAGTGACTCAACCTAGTTTTCCTTGTGGTAGCTAGGAAATACTTTTAGAGTTCCTAATGTAAACACTTATGGGAAATTCCTAGGGGTGAGACATTTAAACAATGGCCTTAAGAGAGCCTTTCTCTGGGAGGAAATGTTTTTCTTAAGAGCCTGCTTGTCAACCCAACAGATTGCATCCCTTTTGAGAAAGTTCTTTTTTGGATGAGGGTGGACCCCCATCTCCTTACTTTATCATCTTTGAAGACATCCACCTTTCTAGCTGGTGATCCAGGAGTGGATTAAGATATGGCTTCTTACAAGGTTTGTTCCATCATGCTGTGTCCAAACGATTACACTTTTTTAAGTATTCTTCTCCCGATCTTCTTCATCCTACTTCCCTCTTTATAAAGACGAGGTTTGAGGTTGGGGAATATCTGCCACCTCCAAAACAGAATCTGATTGTACTTTACCCTGATGCTTCTTCATCAGCAACTGCTGCTGCTGATGTTAAAACTGCTGCAGTTCTTGTGGATGCTTTTCTTCATTGAATTTTGAAACAGCGAAAAATAACAATGGTTGTTAAAAGTAAAAAATAAAAATCTATTAAAAATATAAGCAATCCAAATTGTAACATCAAGACAATTTAATGGGAAATAGGATAAAATTTTAATTAGACAAAAATCAAATTAATCATTTTTTGTGTAAAAACCTAGTTAGAAATGGAACAGAAAACACGTGTTTCTCTTCAACTTGAGGTAAAAACAGGAGCAAATAATAAAACAAGACTAAATCACTGTGTAAAATTTAATGGAAAATGTTTTAAAACGTTGATTAGACAACTAAAGACAAAAAAAAATACAAATACAAAATTTGCACAAAAATTAATTTTGTATGCTGATTAAGGCACGAGAGCAAATTTCTGATGTTTTAAAAGGATTACCATAAAAAACTGGAAAAAAAGCTTCAATGAAAAAAAAAATACAAAACAATTCAAGAAGGCAGTAGTAAAAGAAAAGTATAACCACCTTTCAGAACAAAACAAAAAGACCTACTTTTACTTGCCCCACTTGCATTTTTCAGACTTTTTGTAAGTTTTGAGAAATCCCTTTTAAATTCACTTTGTGCTTGGGAAAATTTCATAGAATTCTTTTCATTCTTTGTTGATGTCGCAAAATAAACTCAAAACAGCAACTGTGAACAACCCCCCTGTTTTCCCCACTCACATTGCTTTTATAGCCGTCATGTACCCATTGTCCACCGGCATCCTCCTGCTATCCCACAATGCATATGAATACTGCGTCAAGTTCAGCAAGATTAATGTGTCTGGCATCATTAGCTGGACGCAACCAACAAGCGTCTTCCACGACGCTTCCCTCCACCTTCAGTGCTACTCCTGTAGCCACAGAACTTGTGTCCACCCAAACTGTCATTTCGTTGCCGTTCACACACTAGTCTCCACCAACGGGATCTGATTTTTGCACTCTGGCCACCGTTTCCTCCAGTATACATCTAAGAGGAACATCCTTTATTTCGTCATCCCATCCTTTGGTTAGTGAACTTGCGTATTGCTTAACAAATGCAGTTGCCACCCTAAGCCAATCACACACAGGGAAATGACCCACGAGTTTTCCGCACAAGGAAAATACGCTTCAGCATCATTTGAGCAATTTCTGGAACCTGACCTCCCCGCTTCCATCGAAGGGAGTCACTTTCTTCCCAGACTTCCAGACCTAGAACCTTAGTTCCGTCTTTCAATCGCTCCGGATCTTTACAGATTAGTTCGTAATCTGCCAAGTGCCGTCTTACACATGTTGCAGAAACTATGCTTTCATTTATGAAGATATCGTTGACGTATGCCGACGTTGCACTCTTAATGTCCTGATCCTGGGACATTATAGTGTCGATCACCACATTCAGTCCAAAACCCAAACGCGTAAGGCAAAACTGCTTACCGTTAATGACCACTGTTTGAAAAGGCCATAGTGATCTGTCGATGTGGATCTGTAGGTACGCATTTCACAAATCCAACAGCGATATGTCAGCCTCTCGTAATTTCTGCACACACACCTCTGCGTCGCTCGTGAATGCATCTATGAAGTTGTTCAACTCCCGATAGTCAAGTACAGGCTGGACCTTTTGTTTATGTTCTTGTACGACTGCCATTAAAGGAATTAATCCCTTGGGTGGGCCAGGCTGTTTCTCAGGATATGGCAACAGCCATCCGTCTTGCTGCCACTGTACTAGTTCTTTCTCATATCCATCCCGGATGTGGCCAGGCACTTTGTACTCCTGCACTGTATGGACCAACTTACTAGGTGAATGACCATTCGCCCACTTCCACAATGCAGTCCACGTTTTTGTGCTCGGGTTAAACGTTACTTCGAAATCAGGCTTGTTGATAAGAATGGCGGCACAAGTGTTCAGTTTTCCGAAACACGCCTCGCCTGATTCAGTCAGGTGAACACCTCCAAGAACCTTGATTGCATCAATCCCAAGAAGAATATCGAACCCCAGCAATTGTCCGTCCACCACCAGAACCTCAACAGTGACAGGCTGAATCTGCTAGACGCCCAACTTAATTTTGCCGTATCCAAGGAACTTCAGGGTCCTCCCGCCAGTGGTTAACACTCCCACCTCTTCTTGCCTCCAGCTGCGACACAGTCTTGCTCATCAGCATTTGTGAGCATCCAGAATCCACTAGAGCTGTGCATTCTACCCCATTTACGAATACCTTTATTGTGGGTAACCTCCAATTTTTTACTTGCTCAGGGAGAAGGCTGGCATTGACGCCTTCTCCCCTTGGGCGTTTCCCTGGCATTCTGAAGAAATGTGTCCGATGCCATTGCATCTAAAATACCGCTTCTCACAGCCAGACCTCTGCATTCTGCTTGACCTCTCCGGACGTCCTTGTGTACAATTCTTCGCCATATGGTTGGGTCCAGAGCACTTGTAGCAGGTAATAGTTCTGCTAAAAGGTTTGGCAGGGGGAACCCCAACTTCTGAGTGTGATGGTTCTACGGATGCAGCGGCCAATTCCTGGTACCCTTTGTCATCCGTCATAATCACCCTTGCTCGGGTCAGAATCTGTTCTAGATTCATATCGTCCATCCTGGAAAAAGATTTGAGAAGCTGCCTAACGTGATGGGGCAACCCTGACACAAAGGCACATGCCATCCACTGATCGGGCAGCAGTTCTATTAGTCGCGCCAGACGATGCATTTCAGCCAGGAATTCATCCAACGTTTTCTCTGGGCGAAGACGCCATCCCATAAATTGGTCAAACACATTAAATCAGTCAGTCGCATATGCAGTCATAAGGGCCCGTATAATTTGTTCCGCGTCTGCCCTCTGCTCTTCATTAAGTTGTCTGTAGACGGCAAGGGCATCGACTCGTAGTCGTAGGGGCATGATCTTGTCCACGGCACAAAGTTCACAGACCAATTCTACGTTCTCTATACATTCAACAATGGGCATATCCGTTGAGGCACCGCTGAATTCTGGGATCAAACGGACGTAAAAAATCTTGCCTTTCATTTTGAAGAATTAATATGCCAAAATAGCTTGTCGCAAAATAAACTCAAAACAGCAACTGTGAACCCCCCCCCCCCCCCGTTTTCCCCCTCACGTTGCACGTATAGCCGTCATGTACCCACAATCCACCGGCATCGTCCTGCTAACCCACAATGCACAGCGCATTTTTGTGTAAAAAAAAATGCAACGCAAGTCCCCCCTCATTCCTTTACATTATCCAGCAGAAAAAAACGGATTACGTCGGAGCGGCAAGTGCTCTTTTCCTTAATTTCATTTCAGCTGCAGAGGCCTTACACACCAAGCAAACACGGGCCCTCTTTTGGCGGGGACAAGGTAAGTCGCAACCAGCAGTGCCAGCCCCAGGTTGGTGCCTGCCACAGTTGAACAACCACAGAAGAAATTTCACCTGTAAAATTCAAGGCTCTCTGCAGCTGACTGGTAACTGGGGCCTTTTGACTTGTCTCTTCCTTGATGTTAATTTACATTGCCCTCTCTTCTTCCTAAATTATTATCTCACACCAACTATTCAAGGGGCATGAGCAACTTCTTCGCCTTCCCTAGTTTTCCATCTCTGCCCATTACTTCAGTCATCTTTTGTCTGATTACTATGGTAAATTCACTTGCAATCAGTAATTAAGTTTTTATTATGGAAGAGAAATTCTGGTTCCTACTTAGAGATTTGACAGATGACTATCTCGATTTCTTTTCAGGGTCATTAAATTCTTAATTCACAAAAATATTCTTATTTCTGACCCTGTTTATAGTACAGTTTTATCTGTTGTCTGCTTGGCTGGTCATAATACTATCTGTCTCACTAGCACTGGGAATCCACAGACACAGATTGACAAGCAAATTTATCTGAATTAGTTCACACGACTAAAGAAACAAATGCTACAACTGTCGCAGATTTCTTTCATTACTGTGTATAGAATCTTAAGATTTTGTTTCATTATATGCCATGCAATCAGCAAATATCTGACAAATTTTCATGATAATTACGCTATTTATTCAAACATCAAAAACATGCTTAAATTTTCCCAAAATCTTCATAACAATTTACTGTAGTTTTGTTTCATAAACAAGTCTTTTTCAAAGATAATTTACCTCCTGTTTTTATACGATATTTTCCTGTTAACATTAAAGCGCACACGTTAACTGATGCAGCAATTAATACTCTTTTTCAGTCTTACTTTCAATGTAGATTTGTTTTCTTTATAGAATGCATTTCTCTGAATTTTGAAATTGAAACTCTATGAAAAGGATAATATACACAAAAATACAGATTCACAATAGCGTGTGTCCTTCTTAATATTGTTAGTTTAGGTTACGATGATATTCGCACACATGTTACAAGTAAATGTTTGTCCTCCAGAAGGATTGTAAATACAAATTCTTGAAAATGTTAAATTGTATGTTTGAAAAAGAGAGTATGATATGAAGAATTTAATGATACCATATATTTTAAAATTTATATCCTATAGTTAGCAAGAATGTTTCACTTTGGTGTGTAAATTAAACTGATATTTTGAAAATTTTAGCCCACAAGCCTGTAAAAATTCTCTTTGGTGATTACTTACATGTGTACACTTATGTCTGGACTGACAAAATTTGGACAATTTTTATTTGCAGTATGAATGTTTCACGTGCTTTTTTAGATGTGAAATATCTAAAAATGCTGACCCGCATATTTCACAAGAAAATAGTTACTTGCCAGTGTGAGTTCGATTGTGCTTTTTCAATTTAGAACCAGCTGAAAATGCTGACCCACATATTTTACAAGAAAATGGTTTCTCTCCAGTGTGAGTTCGATTGTGCGTTTTTAAATCAGAAGTCCTTGAAAATGCTGACCCACATATTTCACAAGAAAATGGTTTCTCTCCAGTGTGAGTTCGATTGTGCATTTTCAAAGTAAAATTAGTTGAAAATGCTGATCCACATATTTTACAAGAAAATGGTTTCTCTCCAGTATGAATTCGAATGTGCCTTTTCAAACCAGAACTATCTGAAAATGCTGAACCACATATTTTACAAGAATATGGTTTCTCTCCAGTGTGAGTTCGATTGTGCGTTTTTAAATCAGAATTCTTTGAAAATGCTGACCCACATATTTCACAAGAAAATGGTTTCTCTCCAGTATGAATTCGATTGTGCTTTTTCAGATTGGAACTAATTGAAAATGCTGATTCACATATTTTACAGGAATATGGTTTCTCTCCAGTATGAATTCGAATGTGCGTTTTTAAAACAGATTTCTTTGAAAATGCTGACCCACATATTTCACAAGAAAATGGTTTCTCTCCAGTATGAATTCGAATGTGCCTTTTCAAAGCAGAACCATCTGAAAATGCTGACCCACATATTTTACAAGAATATGGCTTCTCTCCAGTGTGAATTCGATTGTGTGCTTTCAAAGCAGATCTAGCTGAAAATGCTGATCCACATATTTCACAAGAAAATGGTTTCTCTCCAGTGTGAGTTCGATTGTGTATTTTCAAAGTAAAATTAGATGAAAATGCTGATCCACATATTTTACAAGAAAATGGTTTCTCTCCAGTATGAATTCGAATGTGCCTTTTCAAAGTAAAATTAGCTGAAAATGCTGATCCACATATTTTACAAGAAAATGGTTTCTCTCCAGTATGAAGTCGATTGTGCTTTTCCAAAGCAGAACTATCTGAAAATGCTGACCCACATATTTCACAAGAAAATGGTTTCTCTCCAGTATGAATTCGGTTGTGCACTTTCAAATTAGAACTATTTGAAAATGCTGATCCACATATTTTACAAGAAAATGGTCTCTCACCAGTGTGAGTTCGAATGTGACATTTTAACTTGTAATTGTCTGTGAATGCTGATCCGCATATTTCACAAGAATATGGTTTATTTTCAGTGTGTGACTGTATGTGTTTTTTTAAGCCAGACTCCATTGCAAAAGAATATTCACAGAATTCACAAAAATTAGGTTTTTCTTGTGTGTGTATATATGCTTTATTAAATCTGGATTTAGTGAAAATGCTAATCCACATACTTCACAAGAAGAGGCTTTCTCTTCTGTGCATATTAGCATGTGCTTTTGAAATTTATTAACTGTGGAAATGCTGGTTCACATACTTCACATGTACATGGTTTCTCACAGATGTATGTTAACATGTAGATTTTTCAAGCTGAAATCCATGAAAATGCAGATCCACATACATCACAAAAAATAAGCTTTTTCTCATTTGTCATTTCAGGATTGTTTTTTTAATGTAAACTTTGTGGAAATGCTAATTGACACTCTTCATTTTTTCCTTGATTCTCAGTGTAAATGATGAGAAGTTTCTGACAATCAGATCTGTAAATAGAGAAAGGTATCATTAAAGAGGCAGATTTGTGCATTATTTCCAACAGAACATTCTAAAACATTGTTTTAATCAATTTTGCCATTTCTGATATTTCTTGGTCAACCACAAATAAAATTGATAGATCAAGCAATCAAAATATATCTACATTTTGCTATTGACATATATAGAACATTATTGTCAAAAAAAGGAGAAAAATTGCTTACACTTTAATGTTTAATCAACAACTGTTATTTTAGCAAAATTAGAAAATTGAAAGTTAAATTAAGCTGATTTAAGAAAAATATTAATTACTTCCTGATAGCATAAAAAAGTTATATACAACAAATCATTAACAATTGGTTGTGTTCATCTAATTGACTATTTGACAGATTCTTGACTGATTTGGCAATGACAGGTTCTGCGCATGCCCAAAACCGACAATTTTCATGAATCTAAATGAAAAAACAAAACTCTTAAATTATGTAACCTTTTCATAATAATGTCAATTTCAGTCTACCAGACATGAAAATCAAATAAAAATATAATAAATTAAAAATTATTTTCAAAATAGGGAAGCGTACCTACATTTGTTAATCTTTGCAATTTTGGACTCATAAATTTCGTTTCCACTTAATTCCTATATCACATCCAATAAATATCCCAATACAGAATTTTACATGATTTTAAACTAATATAAATTATTATAATTAAAACGTTACAAAAATAAATGAAGAAATTCTTGTAAAAATTCATTATTCATCAGAAAAATTTTATTTCTTCAGACAATAATGTCATTAATATTACTTATTTACAAAAACAATTAAAAGCTTTTCCAATTAAGTAATGTCATAGTTTTATAGGATTCATTATTTTTCAATTCTGAGCAGATTTTCAGTTGAAGGGTACAAATTTGAAAAAAAAAGTTAGTGATTTACAATCTCCAATGATTACTTTTAACAAAAAAATAATTCCATGAAACAAGAAAATTCTGTGCAAAATGTAATGAAAATATGTAAAAGGTGAAAAACAAATTTACCAAAATTTTCTTAAAAAAAAAAAAAAAAAAAACCCTTTCAAAAATAATTTCATTCATTTGTGAATAAGTTCTGAAAATTTCATTAAAATCGAACAATTATTTAATTTGTACTAGAATTTTCAAATTAATGTGTTTTCAACAGAAAAAAGCACCAAAAATCAATGTTAAACTTTGTAGAAGACGAAGTAAACAAAAGAAGCATTTTAACCAAAATTTTGAACTTGTTAGAAAGGATTAAAAAAAATTACAGAAATAATTTTAAAAAAATTCTTTGATCTTTCCTCTTAATAATAACCTCAACATTTTGACGATAAAACTTTATTTTCATTAAATTTGTGGCCTTTTGCATTACGCTATGCTGTTTTTTTCTCAAATTAGTGGAGGTATCTAGATTGAACTCTCGTTGAAAAAAAGTTTGAAGTCTTTGGGTCACTAGAACTAACCAATGTATATATCCACTGGGCTATGTGTCCTTAAGAAGAACTGAATTTCTGGAACTTATATTCACTAAACATTTTTTACCAGAGTTAATAATGCAATTTTTTGATGCTAATGATTTTCTCTGACACTCCATATTACTGGTTCCCATATTGTATTCATCTCTGTGCTTGGTTGGCTGAAGAAATTTTTGTAGGCTAGCATATGTGCTGATTTCTTAAGTTTACATTCTCTCTTTATTATTTCAACTTCATCTCATGTCTGTGTTTGGGGGGGGGGGGTCATGCAATATTAAAGAGGGCAACATTTTTACCTATGTAGTTCTTTCTTGGTTCGTCTGTTAATTTTCCATCTCTGAAAAGAGAAGTTCAAGGGAGATAATTCTCAAACATAAAAAAATCAAAATGTCTTTAATTTATTAATTGTTTTGCTGGTTTTAACCACAAACCGACCATAAATTAAAATTGAAGGTAAGAGGAACAGAAGAAAGCAATGCATGTTGGTTCCTATTCAATGAGGAATTAATTAATATTGTACATCAATTAATATTGTACATTTTTAAATGGAGAATTTAACTTCTGTTTACAAATTGCTCTAAAATGGCGACATAATCGGTTTTACTGAAAAACAAAACGAAAGAAATACAATTTTATTCAAATCAATATAAATTCGGTTTTAAATACACCGAAGTATTTTACTTACTGGGTATAGAAACGTTTTTACTCCTTTACCTTCGAAGGTGAAAAGAAAGCTTCAAAAATGACTTTTCTCTTTTTTAATTCGTTTTAAACACTGGGTATCGCGAACTGTGAATGATGTAGCGAAAAACAGGTTTAACTGTTCCAACCCAAATCTTTATAAAGCTTTCTAATATTCAATTATAGAATTCATGCATAAAAAGTGTTGTGAAGATTTCGTTTAAATTAATTGTTTGTTTTTTGGTATTCTTTTAATTTTAAAGAAAAAAACGCACCGGTTTAGTCGGTACCTAAATTGTATGGATGATATTTATTAAAATTGTCAATTAATTACTTGTCATGCAACATTAAAGAAGGCAACATTTTACTTACGTAGTTCTTTCTTGGTTCGTCTGTTACCTTTTCATCTTTAGAAGAGCGAAGTTCATGGGAGATAATTCCTAAACAAAAAAATTAAAATGTTTCTGATTTCAATAAAGTAAAAAACTTCGGTGTATTTAAAGCCGAATTTATATTGATTGTAATAAAATTGTTTTTTTTTCTTTTTTTTTCAGTTATATCGATGATGTTCGCCATTTTAGAGAAATTTGTTACATTCTCTGTTGAAAAATCTTGCAAAAATAAAATTTCAAAAGTTATTTGAGGGGAAATTAGAAAAATTTAATGTTTATTTAAGAATCTGAAACAAACATCTAACTTTTTTTAGCAGAAAAGACAGTAGTAGTAGAAAATTAAGCATTTTTTAATCACGGTGATTTCTTTGACAGCTGAGGTCAACCAGAGACTGAGGAACAGAAGTGACATATAGTGAAGTGGATTGAAAATGGAGGATCGATTTACCTTAACGTTGTATGAGAAACTGGCCCCCAAAATTTGTTTAAATATTGCAATTTTTCCAATTTTTTTTTTTTTGATAACCGGAAACTTTAAATAACAATCGATAGAACTGTGCTGAAAAAAAGTTTAAAAAAAAAATGAAAAACAACGAAATAAACATAAACTAAACAAAGCGACCCCAACGCGAGTGGATTGAAAATGGAGGATCGATTTAACTTTTTTGACGTTGTCTGAGAAACTGACCCTCCCACAACAATTTGTTTATTGTAATTTTACAATTTTTTTTTTTTTGATAATCGGAAAGTTTACGTAACAATCGATAAGACTGCACTGAAAAAATTAAATGAATGAAAAACAACGAAATTAAACGTGGTGGTAGTCTGCTTCAGGTCCACCAAAAAAAATGTTTATTGCTAAAATTTTTATAAAAATAGTGTTTTGCTTTTAATAATTACTTTTTTAAGTACTATTTTTTTTACTTATTTAGATTCCCGTATCGACAAACATAAATTCTTATTTTCAAACTAAAAAAATGACTTAAGTTAACTTAAAAATCAAGGTATGATTTTTTCTAATTTTTTTTAGTCAAGGTTTAATTTTAAAATTTTTACAGAAAAAAATCGATGTATATGAAATGTTTAAAAATGTTTAAAGTAAGATACCAACAAAACTTGAACACCTACAGACTAAGAATGCGAGAAGGATACTTTTTGTTTGGTTTTTGAAAAAAAAAAAATTATCTATTTTTTCTTTCGTTATTTTAAAAATAAAAAGCAAACCGTTTTGTTTTTTTGTTTTTTTTACTTTTTCTGTATATTGAAGAAAAAATTACGACCAAAAACGTTGCAACAAGAACGAAAAGTGTACGACTTAAAAAAAAAAAAACAGGTAGTCATCCTTTTTTTTTTTTTAAAAAAAAACAATATACTTAACATTTTTAATTAACAACATCACTTTTCTTTTCAGACTGCAGACACAACCGGAAATATTTCTATCGTTTTGAAATAAGAAACTTTTTAAACCCTTTTTCATTGTTCTGTCAACCAGGCAAAATTAGACACCGAAAATTATATTCAAATTTTTTATGAATTTATTTATGTATTAAAATCATAAAACATAAATTTATATAAAAGCTGTAAAAAGAAAACAGTTTAAAAACAAAACCTTGGAAAACATGCATTATTTCATATTGAAATTAATTAAGTTAATTTACTGAATTTTAATGAAACAAATGTTCAGTTAAATGTATAATATTTTTTAATATACTGTTAGTGTTTTTTTATTTAAACTTTGATGAAGTAGGTTTTCTTTATACATCTGTGACATGATTTTAAGGTTTTTCGGCCATTTTTAAGCGATCGACACATTTGTAAACAAAAGGTGTATGATGATCACAAGTGATGTAATTGTAAAAATATTTTTTCCTGTAATGGGGAAAAAACATGAGAAACATGACTTTTTGATTTTCACACAGAAATTAGCATACAAAAAAAAAAATTCAAATACAAAAAAGAAAATTAAAAATTATTTTAAAAATAGGAGAGCATGACAATTTGTATTAAACTTTTAAATTTTCAATTAGTAAATGTAATCTTCGCTTACTAAGTAACAAATCTTTGAAGTGTTTTAAAAATATTTTTGAAACGTTATAAATTACAATAAAAAAATTTTCTTTCGTCTATAATCTTGTTAATTTATATTTATTTATTCAAGCAATTAAAGTCATATAAAATTAGATTTGAGAGCACATTTTCAAAAATAAACGTAAAATTTTTCAACAAAAAAAAAACAAAACAAATGATTTACATTCCCTAATGAGTCCTGTCTTTAACTAAAAAAAAACAATAATCGCAGCAAAATTTAATTTCTTTAAATTTCATGAATTTATGTTGAGGGTGGGTAACAAATGTTAAAAAATAATTTCCAAGATATTTTTAAAAGAACAATTTAAAAAATAGTATTATTAAATTGTGAATAAGTCCTGAAAGTTTCATTAAAATTGAACAATTATTTGATTATGGCAATTTTCAAATTAATGTGTTTGTCACTAGAAATAAAATTGTATTTATGTAATATTGTCTTTCCCATTGTAAACTTTGGTCACCCGGTAAGATCAAAACAAGATTTACCAAAATTTTAAATGTGTTAGAAGGGATTAAAATTTTTTAAAGATAATTAAAAGATAATTTAATCTTTCCTCTTAATAATAATAAACATTTTGATGGAAAAAGTTTGTTTTAATTAAGTTACGGGCCTTTTTTTATTCATACTTCAGTGATTTAGTGGAGGTACCTACTTTTGTTGTTTGTAAATTTGTCAACTCTTTAAAACTATTTTTTTTTTCTACAGAATTGTCTTGTTCTTAAAACTAAATATAA
>JBBBDQ010025189.1:0-13384 GCA_037127315.1 Ascarosepion bandense | reverse complement strand
TACCCTTTATTAAATTTATAACTTTCTTTCTCTTCTTAATCACCTTATTGCTTTTATATCATTTCCTCTCTTCAAAATGGTTTTATAACTTTCTCTGTCTTTTCTCATCTCCTCATTGGTTTCTTTCTCTCTCTCTTCTCTCGTTATAGGTTTCATACATTTTCCTCCCTTCATAATCCTTCCCATTGGTTTTATACATTTCTCTCTCACATTACTCTCTTTATAGGTTTCATACCTTTTCCTCTCTTCATAATCCTTCACATTGGTTTTATATCTTTCTCTCTCTCTTTACACTCTTTATAGGTTTCATACCTTTTCCTCTCTTCATAATCCTTCTCATTGGGTTTATATCTTTCTCTCTCACTTTACTCTCTTTATAGGTTTCATACCTTTTCCTCTTTCATAATACTTCACATTGGTTTTATACCTTTCTCTCTCACTTTACTCTCATTATAGGTTTCATACCTTTTCCTCTCTTCATAATCCTTCACATTGGTTTTATACCTTTCTCTCTCTCTTTACTCTCATTATAGGTTTCATACTTTTCCCTCTCTACATAATCCTTCACATTGGTTTTATACCTTTCTATCTCTCCTTACTCTCTTTATAGGTTTCATACTTTTTCCTCTCTTCATAATCCTTCACGTTGGTTTTATACCTTTCTCTCTCTCTTTACTCTCTTTATAGGTTTCATACTTTTTCCTCTCTACATAATCCTTCACATTGGTTTTATACCTTTCTATCTCTCCTTACTCTCTTTATAGGTTTCATACCTTTTCCTCTCTTCATAATCCTTCACATTGGTTTTATACCTTTGTCTCTCTCTTTACTCTCTTTATAGGTTTCATACCTTTTCCTCTCTTCATAATCCTTCACATTTGTTTTATACCTTTCTCTCTCACTTTACTCTCTTTATAGGTTTCAGAACTTTTCCTCTCTTCATAATCCTTCACATTGGTTTTATACCTTTCTCTCTCTCTTTACACTCTTTATAGGTTTCATACCTTTTCCTCTCTTCATAATCATTCACATTGGTTTTATACCTTTCTCTCTCTCTTTACTCTCTTTATAGGTTTCATACCTTTTCCTCTCTACATAATCCTTCAAATTGGTTTCATACCTTTCTCTCTCTCTTTACTCTCTTTATAGGTTTCATATCTTTTCCTCTATTCATAATCCTTCACATTGCTTTTATACCTTTCTTGCTCTCTTTACTCTCTTTATAGGTTTCATAACTTTTCCTCTCTTCATAATCCTTCACATTGGTTTTATACATTTCTCTCTCTCTTTACTCTCTTTATAGGTTTCATACCTTTTCCTCTCTTCATAATCCTTCACATTGGTTTTATACCTTTCTCTCTTTCTTTACTCTCTTTATAGGTTTCATACCTTTTCCTCTCTTCATAATCCTTCACATTGGTTTTATACCTTTCTCTCTTTCTTTACTCTCTTTATAGGTTTCATACCTTTTCCTCTCTTCATAATCCTTCACATTGGTTTTATACCTTTCTCTCTCTCTTTACTCTCTTTATAGGTTTCATATCTTTTCCTCTCTTCATAATCCTTCACATTGGTTTTATACCTTTCTCTCTCTCTTTACTCTCTTTATAGGTTTCATATCTTTTCCTCTCTTCATAATCCTTCACATTGGTTTTATACCTTTCTCTCTCTCTTTACTCTCTTTATAGGTTTCATACCTTTTCCTCTCTTCATAATCCTTCACATTGGTTTTTTACCTTTGTCTCTCTCTTTACTCTCCTTATAGGTTTCATATCTTTTCCTCTATTCATAATCCTTCACATTGGTTTTATACCTTTCTCTCTCTCATTACTCTATAGGTTTCATACCTTTTCCTGTCTTCATAATCCTTCACATTGGTTTTATACCTTTGTCTCTCTCTTTACTCTCCTTATAGGTTTCATATCTTTTCCTCTATTCATAATCCTTCACATTGGTTTTATACCTTTCTCTCTCTCTTTTTCTCTCTTTATAGGTTTCATACCTTTTCCTGTCTTCATAATCCTTCACATTGGTTTTATACCTTTCTCTCTCTCTTTACTCTCTTTATAGGTTTCATACCTTTTCTTATCTTCATAATCCTTCACATTGGTTTTATACCTTTCTCTCTCTCTTTACTCTCTTTATAGGTTTCATACCTTTTCCTCTCTTCATAATCCTTCACATTGGTTTTATACCTTTCTCTCTCTCTTTACTCTCTTTATAGGTTTCATACATTTTCCTCTCTTCATAATCCTTCACATTGGTTTTATACCTTTCTCTCTCTCTTTACTCTCTTTATAGGTTTCATACCTTTTCCTCTCTTCATAATCCTTCACATTGGTTTTATACCTTTGTCTCTCTCTTTACTCTCCTTATAGGTTTCATATCTTTTCCTCTATTCATAATCCTTCACATTGGTTTTATACCTTTCTCTCTCTTTTTCTTTTTCTCTCTTTATAGGTTTCATACCTTTTCCTCTCTTCATAATCCTTCACATTGGTTTTATACCTTTCTCTCTCTCTTTACTCTCTTTATAGGTTTCATACCTTTTCCTCTCTTCATAATGCTTCACATTGGTTTTATACCTTTCTCTCTCTCTTTACTCTCTTTATAGGTTTCATATCTTTTCCTCTCTTCATAATCCTTCACATTGGTTTTATACCTTTCTCTCTCTCTTTACTCTCGTTATAGGTTTCATAACTTTTCCTCTCTTCATAATCCTTCACATTGGTTTTATACCTTTCTCTCTCTCTTTACTCTCTTTATAGGTTTCATACCTTTTCCTCTCTACATAATCCTTCACATTGGTTTCATACCTTTCTCTCTCTCTTTACTCTCTTTATAGGTTTCATATCTTTTCCTCTCTTCATAATCCTTCACATTGCTTTTATACCTTTCTTGCTCTCTTTACTCTCTTTATAGGTTTCATAACTTTTCCTCTCTTCATAATCCTTCACATTGGTTTTATACCTTTCTCTCTCTCTTTACTCTCTTTATAGGTTTCATAACTTTTCCTCTCTTCATAATCCTTCACATTGGTTTTATACCTTTGTCTCTCTCTTTACTCTTTTTATAGGTTTCATATCTTTTCCTGTCTTCATAATCTTTCCCATTGGTTTTATACCTTTCTCTCTCTCTTTACTCTCTTTATAGGTTTCATACCTTTTCCTCTCTTCATAATCCTTCACATTGGTTTTATACCTTTGTCTCTCTCTTTACTCTTTTTATAGGTTTCATACCTTTTCCTCTCTTCATAATCCTTCACATTGCTTTTATACCTTTGTCTCTCTCTTTACTCTCTTTATAGGTTTCATATCTTTTCCTCTGTTCATAATTTTTCACATTGGTTTTATACCTTTCTCTCTCTCTTTACTCTCTTTATAGGTTTCATACCTTTTCCTCTCTTCATAATCCTTCACATTGGTTTTATAACTTTGTCTCTCTCTTTACACTTTTTATAGGTTTCATACCTTTTCCTCTCCTCATAATCCTTCACATTGGTTTTATACCTTTGTCTCTCTCTTTACTCTCTTTATAGGTTTCATATCTTTTCCTCTATTCATAATCCTTCACATTGGTTTTATACCTTTCTCTCTCTCTTCACTCTTTATAGGTTTCATACCTTTTCCTCTCTTCATAATCCTTCACATTGGTATTATACCTTTGTCTCTCTCTTTACTCTCTTTATAGGTTTCATACCTTTTCCTCTCTTCATAATCCTTCACATTGGTTTTATACCTTTGTCTCTCTCTTTACTCTCTTTATAGGTTTCATATCTTTTCCTCTATTCATAATCCTTCACATTGGTTTTATACCTTTCTCTCTCTTCACTCTCTTTATAGGTTTCATACCTTTTCCTCTCTTCATAATCCTTGACATTGGTTTTATACCTTTGTCTCTCTCTTTACTCTCTTTATAGGTTTCATACCTTTTCCTCTCTTCATAATCCTTCACATTGGTTTTATACCTTTCTCTCTCACTTTACTCTCTTTATAGGTTTCATATCTTTCCCTCTATTCATAATCCTTCACATTGGTTTTATACCTTTCTCTCTCTCTTTACTCTCTTTATAGGTTTCATACCTTTTCCTCTCTTCATAATCCTTCACATTGGTTTTATACCTTTGTCTCTCTCTTTACACTTATTATAGGTTTCATACCTTTTCCTCTCTTCATAATCCTTCACATTGGTTTTATACCTTTGTCTCTCTCTTTACTCTCTTTATAGGTTTCATATCTTTTCCTCTATTCATAATCCTTCACATTGATTTTATACCTTTCTCTCTCTTTAATCTCTTTATAGGTTTCATACCTTTTCCTCTCTTCATAATCCTTCACATTGTTTTTATACCTTTGTCTCTCTCTTTACTCTTTTTATAGGTTTCATACCTTTTCCTCTCTTCATAATCCTTCACATTGGTTTTATACCTTTGTCTTTCTCTTTACTCTCTTTATAGGTTTCATATCTTTTCCTCTATTCATAATCCTTCACATTGGTTTTATACCTTTGTCTTTCTCTTTACTCTCTTTATAGGTTTCATATCTTTTCCTCTATTCATAATCCTTCACATTGATTTTATACCTTTCTCTCTCTCTTTACTCTCTTTATAGGTTTCATACCTTTTCCTCTCTTCATAATCCTTCACATTGATTTTATGCCTTTCTCTCTCTCTTTACTCTCCTTATAGGTTTCATACCTTTTCCTCTATTCATAATCCTTCACATTGATTTTATACCTTTCTGTCTCTCTTTACTCTCTTTATAGGTTTCATAACTTTTCCTCTCTTCATAATCCTTCACATTGGTTTTATACCTTTCTCTCTCTCTTTTTCTCTCTTTATAGGTTTCATACCTTTTCTTATCTTCATAATCCTTCACATTGGTTTTATACCTTTCTCTCTCTCTTTACTCTCTTTATAGGTTTCATACCTTTTCCTCTCTTCATAATTCTTCACATTGGTTTTATACCTTTCTCTCTCTCTTTACTCTCTTTATAGGTTTCATACCTTTTCCTCTCTTCATAATCCTTCACATTGGTTTTATACATTTCTCTCTCTTTACTCTCTTTATAGGTTTCATACCTTTTCCTCTCTTCATAATCCTTCACATTGGTTTTATACCTTTCTCTCTCTCTTTACTCTCTTTATAGGTTTCATACCTTTTCCTCTCTTCATAATCCTTCACATTGGTTTTATACCTTTCTCTCTCTCTTTACTCTATAGGTTTCATAACTTTTCCTCTCTTCATAATCCTTCACATTGGTTTTATACCTTTGTCTCTCTCTTTACTCTCTTTATAGGTTTCATAACTTTTCCTCTCTTCATAATCCTTCACATTGGTTTTATACCTTTGTCTCTCTCTTTACTCTCTTTATAGGTTTCATATCTTTTCCTCTCTTCATAATCCTTCACATTGGTTTTATACCTTTCTCTCCCTCTTTACTCTCTTTATAGGTTTCATACCTTTTCCTCTCTTCATAATCCTTCACATTGGTTTCATACCATTTGTCTCTCTCTTTAATCTCTTTATAGGTTTCAGACCTTTTCCTCTCTTCATAATCCTTCACATTGGTTTTATACCTTTCTCTCTCACTTTACTCTCTTTATAGGTTTCATAACTTTTCCTCTCTTCATAATCCTTCACATTGGTTTTATACCTTTCTCTCTCTCTCTTTAATCTATAGCTTTCATAACTTTTCCTCTCTTCATAATCCTTAACATTGGTTTTATACCTTTCTCTCTCTCTTCACTCTCTTTATAGGTTTCATACCTTTTCCTCTCTTCATAATCCTTCACATTGGTTTTATACCTTTGTCACTCTCTTTACTCTCTTTATAGGTTTCATACTTTTTCTTCTCTTCATAATCCTTCACATTGGTTTTATAACTTTCTCTCTCACTTTACTCTCTTTATAGGTTTCATACCTTTTCCTCTCTTCATAATCCTTCACATTGGTTTTATACCTTTCTCTCTCTCTCTTTAATCTATAGGTTTCATAACTTTTCCTCTCTTCATAATCCTTAACATTGGTTTTATACCTTTCTCTCTCTCTTCACTCTCTTTATAGGTTTCATACCTTTTCCTCTCTTCATAATCCTTCACATTGGTTTTATACCTTTCTCTCTCTACTCTCTTTATAGGTTTCATACCTTTTCCTCTCTTCATAATCCTTCACATTGGTTTTATACCTTTCTCCCTCTCTTTACTCTCTTTATAGGTTTCATACCTTTTCCTCTCTTCATAATCCTTCACATTGGTTTTATACCTCTGTCTCTCTCTTTACTCTCTTTATAGGTTTCATACCTTTTCCTCTCTTCATAATCCTTCACATTGGTTTTATACCTTTCTCTCTCACTTTACTCTCTTTATAGGTTTCATAACTTTTCCTCTCTTCATAATCCTTCACATTGGTTTTATACCTTTCTCTCTCTCTTTACTCTCTTTATAGGTTTCATAACTTTTCCTCTCTTCAAAATCCTTCACATTGGTTTTATACCTTTCTCTCTCTCTCTTTAATCTATAGGTTTCATAACTTTTCCTCTCTTCATAATCCTTAACATTGGTTTTATTCCTTTCTCTCTCTCTTTCACTCTCTTTATAGGTTTCATACCTTTTCCTCTTCATAATCCTTCACATTGGTTTTATACCTTTGTCTCTCTCTTTACTCTCTTTATAGGTTTCATACCTCTTCTCTCTTCATAATCCTTCACATTGGTTTTATACCTTTCTCTCTCTCTCTTTACTCTTCTTTATAGGTTTCATACCTTTTCCTCTTCATATAATCCTTCACATTGGTTTTATACCTTTCTCCTACTTCATTCTTCTTTATAGGTTTCATACCTTTTCCTCTCTTCATAATCCTTCACATTGGTTTTATACCTTGTCTCTTTACTCTCTTTATAGGTTTCATACCTTTTCCTCTTCATGGTCCTTCACATTGGTTTTATACCTTTCTCTCTCACTTTAATACTTTTATAGGTTTCATAACTTTTTCCTTCATAATCCTTCACATTGGTTTTATACCTTTCTCTCTCTTACTTCCTTTATCGGTTTCATAACTTTTCCTCTCTTCATAATCCTTCACATTGGTTTTATACCTTTCTCTCTCTCTCTCCTTAATCTATAGGTTTCATACCTTTTCCTCTCTTCATAATCCTTAACATTGGTTTTATACCTTTCTCTCTCTTCACTCTCTTTATAGGTTTCATACCTTTTCCTCTCTTCATAATCCTTCACATTGGTTTTATACCTTTCTCTCTCTCTTCACTTTCTTTATAGGTTTCATACCTTTTCCTTCTCTTCATAATCCTTCACATTGGTTTTATACCTTTCTTCTCTTTACTCTCTTTATAGGTTTCATACCTTTTTCCTCTCTTCATAATCCTTCACATTGGTTTTATACCTCACTTTACTTCCTTTATAGGTTTCATAACTTTTCCTCTCTTCATAATCCTTCACATTGGTTTTATACCTTTCTCTCTCACTTTACTCTCTTTATAGGTTTCATACCTTTTCCTCTCTTCATAATCCTTCACATTGGTTTTATACCTTTCTCTCACTTTACTCTCTTTATAGGTTTATAACTTTTCCTCTCTTCATAATCCTTCACATTGGTTTTATACCTTTTCTCTCTCTTTACTCTCTTTATAGGTTTCATACCTTTTCCTTCTTCATAATCCTTCACATTGGTTTTATACCTTTCTCTCTCACTTTACTCTCTTTATAGGTTTCTATAACTTTTCCTCTCTTCTCATAATCCTTCACATTGGTTTTATACCTTTCTCTCTCTCTTTACTCTCTTTATCGGTTTCATAACTTTTCCTCTCTTCATAATCCTTTCACATTGGTTTTATACCTTTCTCTCTCTCTCTTTAATCTATAGGTTTCATACCTTTTCCTCTCTTCATAATCCTTAACATTGGTTTTATACCTTTTCTCTTCACTCTCTTTATAGGTTTCATACCTTTTCCTCTTCATAATCCTTCACATTGGTTTTATACCTTTCTCTCTCTCTCTTTACTCTCTTTATAGGTTTCATACCTTTTCCTCTCTTCATAATCCTTCACATTGGTTTTATACCTTTCTCTCTCACTTTACTCTCTTTATAGGTTTCATAACTTTTTCCTCTCTTCATAATCCTTCACATTGGTTTTATACCTTTCTCTCTCTCTTAATCTATAGGTTTCATACCTTTTCCTCTCTTCATAATCCTTAACATTGGTTTTATACCTTTCTCTCTCTTCACTCTCTTTATAGGTTTCATACCTTTTTCCTCTCTTCATAATCCTTCACATTGGTTTTATACCTTTCTCTCTCTCTTACTCTCTTCTTATAGGTTTCATACCTTTTTCCTCTTCATAATCCTTCACATTGTTTTTATACCTTTCTCTCTCGCTTTATTCTCTATATAGGTTTCATACCTTTTCCTCTCTTCATAATCCTTCACATTGGTTTTATACCTTTCTCTCTCTCTTTACTCTCTTTATAGGTTTCATACCTTTTCCTCTGTTCATAATCCTTCACATTGGTTTTATACCTTTCTCTCTCTCTTTACTCTCTTTATAGGTTTCATACCTTTTCCTCTCTTCATAATCCTTCACATTGGTTTTATACCTTTCTCTCTCTCTTTACTCTCTTTATAGGTTTCATTCCTTTTCCTCTGTTCATAATCCTTCACATTGGTTTTATGCCTTTCTCTCTCTCTTCACTCTGTTTATAGGTTTCATACCTTTTCTTATCTTCATAATCCTTCACATTGGTTTTATACCTTTCTCTCTCTCTTTACTCTCTTTATAGGCTTCATAACTTTTCCTCTCTTCATAATCCTTCACATTGGTTTTATATCTTTCTCTATCTTTTTACTCTCTTTATAGGTTTCATGCCTTTTCCTCTCTTCATAATCCTTCACATTGGTTTTATACCTTTCTCTCTCTCTTTACTCTCTTTATAGGTTTCATACCTTTTCCTCTCTTCATAAACCTTCACATTGGTTTTATGCCTTTCTCTCTCTCTTCACTCTCTTTATAGGTTTCATACCTTTTCCTCTGTTCATAATCCTTCACATTGGTTTTATACCTTTCTCTCTCTCCATTACTCTCTTTATAGGTTTCATACCTTTTCCTCTCTTCATAATCCTTCACATTGGTTTTATACCTTTCTATCTCTCCTTACTCTCTTTATAGGTTTCATACCTTTTCCCTCTCTTCATAATCCTTCACATTGGTTTTATACCTTTCTCTCTCTCCTTACTCTCTTTATAGGTTTCATACCTTTTTCCTCTCTTCATAATCTCCTTCACATTGGTTTTATACTTTTCTCTCTCTCTTTACTCTCTTTATAGGTTTCTATACTTCTTCCTCTGTTCATAATCCTTCACATTGGTTTTATACCTTTCTCTCTCTCTTTACTCTCTTTATAGGTTTCTTACCTTTTCCTCTTCTCATAATCCTTCACATTGGTTTTACCTTTCTCTCTCTTTTACTCTCTTTATAGGTTTCTTACCTTTTCCTCTCTTCATAATCCTTCACATTGGTTTTATACTCCTTCTCTCTTACTCTCTTTATAGGTTTCATACCTTTTTCCTCTCTTCATAATCCTTCACATTGGTTTTATACCTTTCTCTCTCTCTTTACTCTCTTTATAGATTTCATACCTTTTCCTCTCTTCATAATCCTTCACATTGGTTTTATACCTTTTCTCTTAATCTATAGGTTTCATACCTTTTCCTCTTCATAATCCTTAACATTGGTTTTATACCTTTCTCTCTCTCTTCACTCTCTTTATAGGTTTCATACCTTTTCCTCTCTTTCATAATCCTTCACATTGGTTTTATACCTTTGTCTCTCTCTTTACTCTCTTTATAGGTTTCATACCTTTTCCTCTCTTCATAATCCTTCACATTGGTTTTATACCTTTCTCTCTCACTTTACTCTTCTTTTATAGGTTTCATAACTTTTTCCTCTCTTCATAATCCTTCACATTGGTTTTATACCTTTCTCTCTCTCTCTTTAATCTATAGGTTTCATAACTTTTCCTCTCTTCATAATCCTTAACATTGGTTTTATACCTTTCTCTCTCTCTTCACTTTATAGGTTTCATACCTTTTCCCTCTCTCATAATCCTTCACATTGGTTTTATACCTTTCTCTCTCTTTACTCTCTTTTATAGTTTCATACCTTTTCCTCTCTTCATAATCCTTCACATTGGTTTTATACCTTTCTCTCTCGCTTTATTCTTTATAGGTTTCATACCTTTTCCTCTCTTCATAATCCTTCACATTGGTTTTATACCTTTCTCTCTCTCTTTACTCTCTTTATAGGTTTCATACCTTTTCCTCTGTTCATAATCCTTCACATTGGTTTTATACCTTTCTCTCTTTACTCTCTTTATAGGTTTCATACCTTTTCTCTCTTCATAATCCTTCACATTGGTTTTATACCTTTCTCTCTCTTTACTCTCTTTATAGGTTTCATTCCTTTTCCTCTGTTCATAATCCTTCACATTGGTTTTATACCTTTCTCTCTTTACTCTCTTTATAGGTTTCATACCTTTTCCTCTCTTCATATAATCCTTCACATTGGTTTTATACCTTTCTCTCTCTCTTTACTCTCTTTATAGGTTTCATACCTTTTCCTCTCTTCATAATCCTTCACATTGGTTTTATATCTTTCTCTATCTCTTTACTCTCTTTATAGGTTTCATACCTTTTCCTCTCTTTCATAATCCTTCACATTGGTTTTATACCTTCTTCTCTCTCTTTACTCTCTTTATAGGTTTCATACCTTTTTCCTTCATAAACCTTCACATTGGTTTTATGCCTTTCTCTCTCTCTTCACTCTGTTTATAGGTTTCATACCTTTTCTTATCTTCATAATCCTTCACATTGGTTTTATACCTTTCTCTCTCTCTTTACTCTCTTTATAGGTTTCATAACTTTTCCTCTCTTCATAATCCTTCACATTGGTTTTATATCTTTCTCTATCTTTTTACTCTCTTTATAGGTTTCATACCTTTTCCTCTCTTCATAAACCTTCACATTGGTTTTATGCCTTTCTCTCTCTCTTCACTCTCTTTATAGGTTTCATACCTTTTCCTCTGTTCATAATCCTTCACATTGGTTTTATACCTTTCTCTCTCTCCTTACTCTCTTTATAGGTTTCATACCTTTTCCTCTCTTCATAATCCTTCACATTGGTTTTATACCTTTCTATCTCTCCTTACTCTCTTTATAGGTTTCATACCTTTTCCTCTCTTCATAATCCTTCACATTGGTTTTATACCTTTCTCTCTCTCCTTACTCTCTTTATAGGTTTCATACCTTTTCCTCTCTTCATAATCCTTCACATTGGTTTTATACTTTTCTCTCTCTCTTTACTCTCTTTATAGGTTTCATACTTCTTCCTCTGTTCATAATCCTTCACATTGGTTTTATACCTTTCTCTCTCTCTTTACTCTCTTTATAGGTTTCATACCTTTTCCTCTCTTCATAATCCTTCACATTGGTTTTATACCTTTCTCTCTCTCTTTACTCTCTTTATAGGTTTCTTACCTTTTCCTCTCTTCATAATCCTTCACATTGGTTTTATACCTTTCTCTCTCTCTTTACTCTCTTTATAGGTTTCATACCTTTTCCTCTCTTCATAATCCTTCACATTGGTTTTATACCTTTCTCTCTCTCTTTACTCTCTTTATAGATTTCATACCTTTTCCCCTCTTCATAATCCTTCACATTGGTTTTATACCTTTCTCTCTCTCTTTACTCTCTTTATAGGTTTCATACCTTTTCCTCTCTTCATAATCCTTCACATTGGTTTTATACCTTTCTCTATCGCTTTACTCTCTTTATAGGTTTCATACCTTTTCCTCTCTTCATAATCCTTCACATTGGTTTTATACCTTTCTCTCTCTCTTTACTCTCTTTATAGGTTTCATACCTTTTCCTCTCTTCATAATCCTTCACATTGGTTTTATACCTTTCTCTCTCTTTTACTCACTTTATAGGTTTCATACCTTTTCCTCTCTTCATAATCCTTCACATTGGTTTTATACCTTTCTCTCTCTCTTTACTCTCTTTATAGGTTTCATTCCTTTGCCTCTGTTCATAATCCTTCACATTGGTTTTATACCTTTGTCTCTCTCTTTACTCTGTTTATAGGTTTCATACCTTTTCCTCTCTTCATAATCCTTCACATTGGTTTTATACCTTTCTCTCTCTTTCTTTACTCTCTTTATAGGTTTCATACCTTTTCCTCTCTTCATAATCCTTCACATTGATTTTATACCTTTCTCTCTCACTTTACTCTCTTTATAGGTTTCATAACTTTTCCTCTCTTCATAATCCTTCACATTGGTTTTATACCTTTCTCTCTCTCTAATCTATAGGTTTCATAACTTTTCCTCTCTTCATAATCCTTAACATTGGTTTTATACCTTTCTCTCTCTCTTTGCTCTCTTTATTGGTTTCATACCTTTTCCTCTCTTCATAATCCTTCACATTGGTTTTATACCTTTCTCTCTCTCTTTACTCTCTTTATAGGTTTCATACCTTTTCCTCTCTTCATAATCCTTCACATTGGTTTTATACCTTTCTCTCTCGCTTTATTCTCTTTATAGGTTTCATACCTTTTCCTCTCTTCATAATCCTTCACATTGGTTTTATACCTTTCTCTCTCTCTTTACTCTCTTTATAGGTTTCATACCTTTTCCTCTGTTCATAATCCTTCACATTGGTTTTATACCTTTCTCTCTCTCTTTACTCTCTTTATAGGTTTCATACCTTTTCCTCTCTTCATAATCCTTCACATTGGTTTTATACCTTTCTCTCTCTCTTTACTCTCTTTATAGGTTTCATTCCTTTTCCTCTGTTCATAATCCTTCACATTGGTTTTATACCTTTCTCTCTCTCTTTACTCTCTTTATAGGTTTCATACCTTTTCCTCTCTTCATAATCCTTCACATTGGTTTTATACCTTTCTCTCTCTCTTTACTCTCTTTATAGGTTTCATACCTTTTCCTCTCTTCATAATCCTTCACATTGGTTTTATATCTTTCTCTATCTCTTTACTCTCTTTATAGGTTTCATACCTTTTCCTCTCTTCATAATCCTTCACATTGGTTTTATACCTTTCTCTCTCTCTTTACTCTCTTTATAGGTTTCATACCTTTTCCTCTCTTCATAAACCTTCACATTGGTTTTATGCCTTTCTCTCTCTCTTCACTCTGTTTATAGGTTTCATACCTTTTCTTATCTTCATAATCCTTCACATTGGTTTTATACCTTTCTCTCTCTCTTTACTCTCTTTATAGGTTTCATAACTTTTCCTCTCTTCATAATCCTTCACATTGGTTTTATATCTTTCTCTATCTTTTTACTCTCTTTATAGGTTT
>JBBBDQ010025188.1:0-52709 GCA_037127315.1 Ascarosepion bandense | reverse complement strand
GCCAAAAATACGAAAATAAACAACAAAAAAGCTAGAAGAATAAAAAGAAAAGATCAAAATAAATAAACGAAAAAGAAAATAAAGAAAATAAAAATAAACTTATCTATACAAAAAGGTCCTTTCTTTTTAAAATGAAGTAATTTCAAATAAGTGATTAAAGTTTGTGTTTTTTTTTTGATTCCAACAAAAGTCAGACACTCGCCAAACCAAGGTCAGGTAAGTCGGAAATGAACACGCAAGTCAAAAAAGAACTGCTATGAACTTCCCAAGAACATTCTGTTAACTCTTATTAATATAGGAGGGAGAGTCAATTATCTGAGGAATAGGTGTGTTTCTCCATGACAACATCGGATGTCAATACACGTTAGCAGAGAGTATGAAAGAGGCGCTAAAAAGCCTCAATAATGTTTAAAAAAAAAAAAAAAAAAAAAGACGGTCTAAGGCAATGTGAGAGATGCTGCTAGAATCCGAGAAGGAGGCTAAGATTTCAGCAGAAACCATCATGACGATCAAAACCGTCAGAATCTAGACAAAGTACACGAGAACGCGACGAACAAGACTAGTGTTGTATGCTTTTGGTGATACCTGCAACCATATGGAAGGTTTTTTTTTTTAAGTTTGGCCTGTCGAGGGGATTTCCGTTATAGCAAGTAAGGTGGATGTTTTTACCGAGGATGTTAGACTGCAGATAAAACACTACCGTCCACATTTTAATAAAATACCCGATATTATGGCGTGCCGTGGAAGGAAGTTGTCTGTTGTGGTGGAGGGACGACGACAACATTTCTAAAGGTACGGTGCAGCGGGGCAGTTATCGCAAATGTGACCCACAAAGAAATTCAGTGACAAGACAAGTATACTTATACGTGGATGCGACACAAGGTCAAGGTCAAGGTTTCATGTGGGGAGCCCGAACATATACAAACAAGTAAGGGCCAAAAATTGCCTAGTTCCCTACAACTGCAAATCACGATGGCACGGTCTCCGGACTTTGTTCCCCGCGACCGGGCACCTCTGAGCATAATTCTTCTCAATTTACATGCTTGTTCTCAGAGAGAGAGAGATATATATATACAACTGAGCAGCACTGTCTTCCAGGACAGAGACTCAACTGAGAGATTATTATGATTCTAACCCACCACAAAAGTGGCAGGGAGATTAGTGCCATGAGTGAGACCGTGGCAGAAAAGTCCGACCAGTTAGCCGATCAAAGTGAATAGACTGACGTTGTGAGGAGGGGAAAGAAGGCAGCTTTCCCTTCACCTCAGCAGAAGACATTATCCCCACAGCAGCAGGATGTACAGCAGAAACAACCAGAACCAGAAAAAGAACACGGGATTGGGCTAGAAGAAATTCCGCCACCTCGTTTATCGTCTTTAAAAAGAGGAAGGAGAAAGTGGACGATGTGCCGAATAGCAGGAAATAAGATTTGAAAATAGATAGAGACAGGGCGAAACATATCCTGGTTGCCGCCAAGACACAATTTCCCCCGTTTCCCACATGTTAAAATAAAAAAGTGAAAACAAGGAGTCAATTCTCTTCTCCATTTCAACTTCTTTCAACTCTCTCTCACAAATCATCCCCCAAACCTGATAAACCCTTCCCAAAACCAAGCCCAGAAAAAAATAGAAAAAAAGAAGGGAACACTTATCCATAAAAAAAGATATACCAATTTAACAGGTAAGCTCTTGAAAGGGACTTCTCCTCTTAAAGAAAGGCTTTCTTAAGGCCATTGTTTACTAGTGGATGGTAAATCAATTGAGGATCCCAAACACTGGGGGCAACCTCAAAGTCTGGGATTTTCTACTGGGGCAACTGACGCGTTCCCCAAACTTAGGATGTCCCAAATATTGCCCTGTATTAGGTAATCCTAGTAATCATGTCTATCTCCCTTTACATAGGACATTAAAACTTACATTCCCTACAGACGTCGGCGCTATTGTCTCGGAAGGACACATTACGTCCGAAATTGGTAGTGGCAAACTGAGAAAATTCGTCGGGGTCCTGACTCCAGCAGATTTCCGTCCAGTCTGTGTCTAAGGGGTCATGCTTTAAAAAATATCTACAAAGATAGCCAGATTTTATGCGAAGCGCTGCGTGAGCTAAGTAAGGTTGCTTGGCTGCTTTGTAATCTCTTGTTCTTCTGGGTAGATGTAGATGCAATCAAAGTGATACACTCTGTTTGCAAAGTTGATGCTCGTGAGTTGTTTAGCGAGCATGTTATTTATTAATCATACGGAGACTAGCATGTCAGGTTCGATTAAACTCAGAGATCCAGTTGATCATTAACAATACTACCGTTAACAATAGTGCGTTTCAGATCGTTGTGGTCGATGCGCCCAACGATCGGAAGAAGCGTGTCTCGTTTTTTCGTCAGTTAAAGCCGTTTCTGGTGGATTCTTTGCCCCTAGTCTTAGCGGGAGACTGTAATTCCATCCTGGGCCCAAGCTAGACAGAGTAAGGAGAGCTACAGGAAGGTCGGGCGATCGTAGTCTGGTTGATCTGTTCGGCGAGTTCGGTCTCGTCGATAGATACCGAGTCGATCACTCTTATGGGAATATGTGAACTACCTAGGAATCAAGCTACCTGGATAGAATGTTAGTGAGAATGGTCGATCTAGATTTGCTAGATTGTCCCATGTTCCACTGGTTCAACTATTTGCATCACAAACGCGTTTGTGCCCGGATGGCGTTAGATAGTAAGCATAGATTAACTAGACACTGGAAGTTTGACTGTATATGCTTGACTATTGGGAATAGGTGGTGGCTGAGGCTTAAGCAAAGCATTAGGTCTTTCTTAAAGTGTGGTTCGGGCCGGATCTTGTGCAGAATTTGCTTCGACAACAGTTGTTCGTGAAGGGTACGGGTGAAGTGTGTTCCACAAACATATTTCCCCTCATTTTTTACCGTATGTCGCTACTCACTCTTTTGATGACCTTATCAATGTTTGTTTTCCATCCTCTTGTGAGGTGGACGCAACCATTAGGCCAACAGAGATGTTTGCGCCAAACCTTTGTGTCATGAGTGTCTGCAAATGCTACACAGGGTGAGTCACAGACACTCTTCGATACTGGCTTTCCTATGCTGTAAGTTGACAAAAATTCCGATCTTGGAGTGGCCTTCTTTAGCCTTCTTATGACTTCTTACATATCAAGGCCTGAGCACCGACTTAAACCTCGGAATCAAACGAAATTTTTACTCGAGTGTCCAGAGGTCTTGTGGGCCATTCCTCGGCTTACTGGCTTTATTGGCTTCAGTAGTACTTGTACCGTTTAGTAGTGGCAAGATGGGGCGGGATGGACTTGCCCGTCTGTCATCGATGTAACTTTGGTGTAGAGAAAACGGCCGAGCACACGTTCTACTATTGTCCTCAGGGGCGCTCCTATCGCTTCCGAATAGCTTATGTCCATCGATCTCGCGTATGCGTGTGATAATGTGTCGCCCCCGTATTCTAGGGTGGAACGGATGGTGTTCCTCACGTTGCTATCATGGTCATTTGAACGATGCGGATGGATGGAGTCTTGTGATATGAATGTTATTCTTATCAACATTTGATTAGATTATTTGAGCAACAGCTCAAGATGAAGATCAAATATGATAGAAATCGTTTGATGTTGACAGATTTCAGCGAAAGGGAGGTTACTGTAGCAAGTCTGGTTAGCGTGAAAGAGGGCAGTCTTGATTTTTTTTAAGTCTCTTATGTCACAGAGGAGCGGTTTCCTGCAAACCCTCACCTTGTTAAGTTAGACTATTTTGTGTACCTAGTTAATGTGAGTAAATGTTGTTTCTTGCCTGTCCCGGCTTTCTTTTTTCCGATTCGAGATTCCCAAACTTCCCAGCTTGTTTTCGTCCTACTTTTAATATGGACTGATTCAGTCTTTGATTTTCCCATTTCATTATTTATTTTTATCCTTTCCCGTTAGCGAGTGTGTCACTTGATTTCACCGTTTGGCGGAATACAGCAGCATTGCTGAATTAATGTGGGTGGACATTTCTTCTCTTTAGTTTAATATTTTGTTATATTTTAATTTGTTTTGGGTGATTCATTCCTTCCCTTTTCATTATTCATATCAGTATATGCTTAAATACATTTTATAAAATATAGTATATAAATAAAAATTTTATGTCGAGGGTTTTGTTCCCTTTTTTAGGTTCGCCAGTGAATATGTGATATTATGGTATAGCCAAAATAATTTACACAAAGTACTTAAGTTAGTAACGAAAAAAAAATAAAATAAAATAAGAGAAAAACAGACCGATTCAAGCGAGCTTACCATGTGCAGAGAACAAACTGAAAAGTTGAGTAAAAGATCTCGGAAGACAATGTTACCAAAATACAATTTAAAACTCTTTTTTTCCAGATAATCTAGGCGAGTTAACTGCCTGTTAAGTTGGCCAGAACGGGGTGAAAGGGAGAGAGCGAAAGAGTGAGAAAGGGAAAGAGAGACCACGAAGCATGTGTTCAATAGCCAGTGGAGAGGTGGGGAATGACCCATAGTCAAAGAGTAACTACCCTTAAAATTCTTTCACAGGACGACATCGCTAACAAAAATAAGATAAATAAAACCACAAACCATGTATATGTAGGATTGTATAAGTATGGACCATTTTTGTAATGAATGAAAAAGCTGCGATGGGGTCGTGAATCTGATTAGCTAGATATAAGAAAGACAGTGTAGATCAGTCTCAACCCACTTCCGCTTCGGCCATGTGCCAAATTTATTGTATTAATTTTGCAATAATAAATAGTATTGCTTTCTAGCAGTTTACCATCAGCAGTGGTTATCTGCATCACATAACTGGCAAGTATTGTATTTTGTTGATGTTATAAAGATTACCTTTTCATTTTCCTACCTCTTTTTTGGTTATTTCTCATTTATTCAAGGCTGTGCGTTGTAATACAGTGGATATCGGCTCGGAACGAGAAACCGGGGAGCCGAGTTCGAATTCCAGATTAATCCACTGTATTCACTTACGCGCAAATACCATTAGGAAAGGTATTAATCCGTCTCTTCCTTCCAGTTATGGGGTAAATAGCAGGATAGATTGGGTTCTATAGCCTTGGTCGACAACCAGTCTACCGCAGAAAGCAATGGCAACCTACTGCGGGATAATCTTCTGCCCAGTTAGTCATGTCTCTTTCGAGACATGATCGCCCAAGCCTGTCTCACGTATGGCACTTAACTGACTCATTCACTAACCATTTTTAATTGCAACAACTTATTACCAATGAAATCTATAGAGCCCGATCTACGCTGAAATTTAACCTTCACTTCGTGAAGAGACAAGATGATTTTATGTTTATCATATAATAACTCTGCTTGTTTCTTCCTTAGTTAGATAGTTACTTAGTTCCTCCATCCGTTACGCCACTTTCTCTCTACACGAGCTTTTCCTTCCCCTCTATATTTTTATAATCTATAAACGCTACTCTCCTCAGCCTTTCTCTCACCTTTGCCAAACAGAATAGTAGTAAATAGTGAGGAGAGAGCCTATAGCATTAGCGTAGCAGTAGCAGCTTAAACTAGTGGTTGTCGTATCCCGTGACCTAATAAGAACATTTCTGGCCTCTACACCCTTGGCCATTACTTAGTTGTTTTTTTCTGTTTACAATGGACACAGGAGCCATGATTTTTCAGTAATAAAAAAAAACATTTTCACTTTCAAAATCTGTCACAAAATAGCGTACAGTATTTTGGCTTTGGTCTGTGCATATGCCGCTTAATATAATATAAGATTACAGTAAAGTAGCTTCTCTGGATATTACTTTTATAGATATTTTAATAAATTTACACTCTGTTATCGTTTTCTTATTATCCAATACCTTTATGTTTGAAGACGTTCCTATAATTTGTAGTATGATAAAGTAAACTTTTTGTCAGGAAATCCTAATTATTTTATTTTTCCGTGGAAATTCCACCGGTTTCGCTAGTACTTAGATAATTCCTGGAAAAATAAATGCAAAACAATAGGCGGGAAATTTCACCTCAGCATACCAATTCCACTTTTCGAGTCTAGAACAGTCAAGTTTTTCGCGTATTTATTCCGATAACGTTTTGGTATCTTTAACACGATAGAGGAAATATTCGTTTAAACATTTGATAAATAATGTAAGGTGAAATTCATCTCGACAAAAATAAATGTACCTCACTGACCAAGAGAATTCAGGTTTTAGTTCTTGGAATCTTATAATTTTTGGTTTATTTGTTTCTTTGCGTTATCTTCTATCGAACCAATGAATATTTTTGTTAAATCACCATTCACTTAAGTCGAACAGTGCCATAAAGACAAAGACTGAATCATAAAATCATGTAAGTTTTTTCCCCCGCTATTATATCTCGTGTACACTCGAGTTGATCAAAACTTTTCCAGTCAACCGATGACTAATGATATCCCTAACTTCTCTTGTCGTTCATCATTGTTTTCTTTCTGCCCCAGGAATGAATTAACGAACAAAATTTGGCAGAAGGATTCGAGAACTCGTCTATAAATAATAATGAAAGTAGAATGAGAGAAAACCTAGTAAAAATGAAATAAAAAAAAGAATGAAACCTTTCACCCAGTGTAAAAGGAGAAAATCTCAAAAGCAATATATATAAAATAGAAAGTATAATCCCGGTTCAACCTTTTTCACACGTTCCATCCACAAGCCGAATAGATTTTATCAAGCACTTCGATAATCTATTTCAACGAAGATTATATATAACATGTAGTTAATTGGTGTTTTCTTGTCTCGTACGCCGACTTATTATGTAGAAATTGATGTCATTGAAGCATCCGTATTAAAATAGATGCAATTGTCATTTTCTTCATTTTTTGTATTTTTTTTTCTTCTCCTTCTTTTGTTAAACTCTTCGAACTGCACTCATCTATCCTACAAACTGAATTTTTCTCCCTCGGAAAATCTTTTTCCACACCAATCCGCAACCCCAAACGAATCTGATTTTTTCTTTCCCAGTCCAAGCGACGACAGATTTGTGGTAAGGATGATAATAAAAATCAAAATAATAAAAATAAAACATTTCATTTACTAAAAGGTCTTTCTTTCTCTTGAAACTTTATTCTAAAGATACGATATTGAAGCGATAATTTGTCTATATGGTTGAAGTTCACGTGACCAGTGAAAGCTCAGATAGATGTGCCAAAGTTATTTTTTTCTGCTGTTCACATTTTCCATATTTGTCAAGTGGGATTTTATTATGTACTTTAGTCTTTTGTCAACTTGAAGCCGCGTATTGACACATATATATATATATATATATATATATATATATATATATATATATAAACAGACCGCGCCAAATGAAAGAAACATAGAACATAATCTTCTTTTTATATTTTATATAATTTTATATTTATTGACGATAAAGTGCATTCGGCAGCAGAGCCTCTGATTGGAAGGTTGTGCGGAGCATAGAACCACTTCTTCATTGCTGTTGTTGCGAGGTCCACTCTGACCCGGGGTAGTATCACCTGTTAGGGCTCAAGCTATAAGCAAATAATTAGACCCCAATGTGGGTTTAAAACACTATGAATATATAATAATGGACTTTTATAGCAAAAAAGCCCAGGAATATATTTTTGGAGGAAAACTATTACCTGGAAAATATTTTTGACGGAGAAAATATTACCAGTAATACATTTTTGGAAAAAATACATCAGGCTCTCAACAGGGCTCACTTTCTAAAAATACATCAGTGAGTCCTCATCTGCAAAGTAATATCTTACAAATAATATTTATCGTATTCATACAAATCTATTGTAAAGATTTTGTCGGCATTAACCCATTAAGGTTGATATGCCGTAAAACAAATCAACTAAACCAAACGTAGTGCGCCAATCTTTGTAATCAATATATCGACTATTATGTATAATGCCAATAAGCAAACGCCATGTGACACTTTCAGTTCCGAAGAAGTGAATTTGAAGAGAACGAGTATATGTAATATATGACTCTCTATAGATCATGAATGATGATATGGTCAAATAAAAGATATTACAAAGTCGCTTAAAGGGACATTAACCACATCAGATCGAGACATACATAGGAATGTCTTGCATAGCGTCAAATACGTAAAGAAATATCTAATCTGTCAGCTGAAATACTCAGATAAATGGTTAAAAATGGCTTCCAGCGAATTAAGATTTTAGTTTTTATTGATGAGAATTCATAGGTCTTTGTGAACTGGCCCTACAGAATTACAAATAAAGAACTGTACTAATAGTAGAAAAATGTGCTAAATAGTAGAAAACTGTACTAAATAGTAAAAAACAGACTTTGAATAATAACAATGCAACTTGAAGAAGAATAAAGACAAAATTTTTCCGTCACTTAACCGCAAGAATAAAAGACGCAGAAACTATTGAGTGAGAAAAACAAAGAGGACAATAAAATACTATGAACTAAGAAAACAAACAACGATTGATATTGCATTCAAATGTTTGAAAATCCTAGTTGACAGGAAAAAAAAGTTACAATTTTGACAGTAAAATGATTAAATTTAATTGCCAATCTAGTACTGCTTTTAAGTTCGTGACGTTGTAATACGAAAGAGAAAAGTATATCAAAATAATGAATGTGAAAATATTTATAGGAAAGACAAGTTACTTCATAGCGGTGAAAAGATGATTGAAATCAAGATGGCAGGACTCCACAGATCCACATTACTTAAGAGAAACCTTATGAAGGAATCCCCTGTGAATAAAAAAAATGGATAACTGTTACTGAACTTGTCAAGAGAAAGATTTTATAACTTTCAAACGAAAGTAACACTGGCTACTCAGCCAATGATTGCTAAATATTTCCTCATAAAGAAACAGTGTATTAAAGTGTTAAACTGTTTACATTATTTGGACTATTGTCTTCATTTTGTTACCCTTTCGTTCGACGTTTCGACCGCTGTACGCTCCTGCCTTTCTCAAGTGTAAGTAATTTCGAGCCGGACCTTTTATTACAATAACTGGGGTATATCATCCTCATTCCTTGCGTAAAACCTTAATTGGAAGTCATGAGTTATCTCCCTCCTTACAAAGACGAAGGCAATAGTCCGAAAATGTAAATACTGTAAATACTACCTCTTCTTAGAAATATAGACAAATAACTAATATTACCATTACAATTTTCATAAGTGATGAAGCGAGAGATCGTCAGTCAAGTTAAGTGTTATACGTGATACACGGTCTGGTGATCATGTCTCGAAAAAGACATGATTTTCTAGGCGGATTTTCCTGCAGTAAGTTGATATTACTTTCTGCGATAGATTGGTTGCCAACCAAGGCTCTAGAACCAAATCTGTCCTGCTATTTGACCCATAGATGGAAGAACAATAAACGGATTAGTAACCTTCATAAGGGTATTTGTGCGTAGGTAAAGGCAACCCATTTAACTCGGATTCGAACTCGCATCACGTTCCGAGCGGTTATCCACTACATCACAACGCCCATTCAAGCGAGAGACATTTTATAAATAAAAGACTAGTTTACAGCGACAGGAATTTTTGTCTATTGACAGCTGTAAGTCAGTAATTCTTTTTCTTATGCACTTATGCAAGACGCTGTATCATACGTCTCTATTGTTTGTAAGAATTTGGGACAATCTGGAATATCGTCTACACACTAACCAAACAAAGTTAATCTCATATGAATTTGTGGTGAGAGTTCTCTTAATTCCTTTATTATACATTTTTCCAGAGAAATAATTAAATTTTATCCTTTTTTTTTCCTCAGATACTGACCAGCTTTCAATCCACAGAAATTCATAGCATAAAGAACGTAGACAGTATGAAATATTTTAATGAAATACGTTTTCCAGGCAGCAAAATCATATTAGCAAACATCTAATTGCTCTCTTGCAGAAAGTAGACTACAACATTATTCTTTATTTATATGCTCTATCTTTTCAGTACATTATGAGATGATAGCTGTCCACAACTTCCTGCCGTTTTTGTTTCTCATTCATTACCAAACTTTAATTTTGTGCTCTCAAACGCGTCTAACATTATACTCGCCCTTTATTTCTCTAATATTAAATGGACTCTGCGATTGTTTAACTTTCCCAGCCATCATTCATCGTCATATGCCTTAAAATGTAATCTGCTTATTTCGGACTGTTATCAGCAATTTACTTGCCCCTAATTCTCTATAAATCTAACCTTTTTAAATTAAATTTTTGCTATTTGTCCACAAATCACTTAATATTTGTCATTTCATTTCTCTTCCACTTGATTATTGATAACAGTTCCTATCTGAGCCTGACCCCGACATAATTTTATAATATAAATATTCTTATATATATCCCTGGCCGGTTACATTCTAGCCAGTAGTTGCTTCAGTGTGCTTATAAATATATTTTACATGAAGTGGCATTCACTATCAATCAAGTGATTACATCTTATATAGCAATTCAGTACGTTTTTCTTTGTTTCTCAGAACATTTTCTTATATTTTAATATCTCGCTTAATTTCTTAGTGGCATTTTTAGCTATTCCTGTCAGCCTTCAGATTTCTTTTAAGACGCAGGATTCTTAATTTATCTCTTCTGAAAGAGTTTTTCATAATGTTTTCCATTATGTCTCTTGACTATTTCCTAATCTTTGCAGCTATAAGTAAATCTGTCTTTCACCATCACTTTCAATCTATCTTCTGCCATTCATCTACATATTTTTGCATATTACTACTTTTCCTTTCCCTCATGCTTTCAATATGTTTTGTGTGTGTCAAATTATCGAAGCCATGTTGCACATGAAGTATTCTTGTAATTTCAACTGTAGCTTTCTAAATTTAAGAATTAATGTGTTTTTTGTTTTCTATTTTTCTTAAAACTAGACTGGCAACTGGGTCTCACCCATTCACAGTTAAATCAGCCAAATTCAGACGGCAATTCTACTCCTTCGGCTTCTTTTCCCGCACTTCCCGCCTGTGGAACTCGCTTCCTTATTCTTGCTTTCCTGACGGCTATAATCTCCAGGAATTTAAATGCAATGTCAATATCCATCTCTTAATCACTTGACTCTAGTTCTTTTTACACCACCTTGTATATCCTTTCCTTTTCCTCCACCTTTGCGACTGTCATCACATCTGTATTCCCATCCTTCTCTTGCTCCTTTCTAACTGGTTTGTCTTTCTCTTTACTCTCCTCCTATCTAATCTTTTTACTCTTATGTAGCCCCCTGCACATCTGTGGCGTTACCGCCTTGCTCTGGGTGATACGATTAAAAAAACTTTGTTAATATTTACAATCTCAATACATGCTATCCTCAACATACAGAAGTACAACTACATTTCTGTCACCCAAAGTTTATGCATTTGTAACAAGATTGTCCAGTATTAGCTACCATAAAGAAGGCTCCATAACAGTTTTCTTTCCTTTGTTTCTAACAAAATATTTTTTTAATATTTAGATTAGCGTTTCAGAGGCATACGTAAACGAATCATTGTCGATGAAAATGTATAATCCAAAATGTCTACATACATAGTCAGTTTGATGTCATACATAATACAGGCTTGCGCGATCGGTGCTGTAGGACCCTGTCTGTTTGGTCATTAAAACCATAGCTTTGGTGAGAATCGAAGGATTCATGGGTATTTGCAAGTAATTGACTGTAACGAATACGACCTGAATTTGAACGTGGCTCTCCGAGTTCTAATTCTAAGACGTTATCCACATAAGTAGTATAAATGCCTAAATACGAAGTATAATGATTTTTCTACGATTGCTAACTTGCCCGGACTTCGGTATTATGACTCTTCTTCTTCTGTTTATGCTATCATTTATTCATTCTGTATTTGTTTAAAATCAAATATTCCTCACGTTTGTAATAATCATTTCTATTGATTACCTTAACGATTTTAAATTCAATGATGTTCTTCCTTCTGCTCATTGAAGTTTCTTTTATGCCTTCATTTTACTGAGTGCTTTTCGAATCTCATTTCGATGTTTTAAAAGAAAGAATACTGATTATTTGGAAAAATGTTTCTAGCTCAATTTTCTTTTCTAAAAATCACTGTTTTCTTGTTCAGTTAAGAATCGCCGTCCCCAATATCTGACTATTTCTGTCCTTAGAAAAATTCTGTCTAATAATAATTAAACATTGTATCTGTTATGGTGAACTATCTACAAAGGAATGGACTCTTTCTCCTTCAGTAAATACTAACCTTCCGGGAGACAGTCGTAAGGTAGTCGTGAGGCAGTCTAGGAGTAATCTAGAAGCAAACGTGATGGAGTGAAACTTGTCAGTTTGGACGTGCACCTCGATCTACTGACTAATGACTATCTTAATTTGCATATATGCTCTGTTATTCTGATACACTGGTTGGATCTACCTTCTTGTTTCTGTGTCTTTCTTCCTGGGCCGAATAGGTCACAACAGTATCAAAATTACATTCTCATTTGTTTTCTTCTATGTTCTGTTTCTCTTCAGGAAGATAGAGATCACGACTCTATACATTTTCCGTTCTTTTGTAGCTCTTAGTCAATTTTGTCTTTTTCTTATCTCTCTTGAACCCGGTTCTGTTGTCTATTAACACAAGCTCGTTATTTAGATTAGGATTATATGTATTGTGTGTATATTTCAAACCCTATTTCATTATTGTGCGCCGTACAAAGTTTAACCTTTTAATTTTAAGCATAATTGTTCTTTCTGTTTCTAATTTCTCCAACTCTTCGTTGTTGCTTGCATGTTCAAACCATGGTATTGACAGCTGACTTTTGTAGAAACAAATTTTTATGGCCTCAAGTGTCCTCTTCATCTGAGCGAAGATTTTACAGCATTCTCTATTATATAGAAAGGCTGATACTTCGTAACAATTATAGTAACTTTTTTCTCGGTTCTAACGAAATTTTCCTGTTCCCTTATACCTTGCTTAATTTGTTATTGCACACTTCGCTATCCCAGTGCACATTCATATTTTAGTGTCACAGTTTCCACTATTTTAAAAACATTTCTCCGATATTTACATGTCTGTACTTGTTGATTTTTGCCTCTTCAACGCTGTTTATTTTGCTGTCAACTATGCATTCTATCTTATCGCAATTGGTATTCAGTATTTTCTTTTCATATTCCTTCCCTTCATTCCGTAGATGTTCCTGTTGTTTCTTTTCTATTTCTACAATCAACACTGTGTCAACTGCATACCTTATGTTGTTAAGATTGTTTCCACCAATAATGTATCTTGATATAACATTCTGAGTGTCTAACTTACATGTTCATCTTAACCAGTGTGTTCAGAATTTTCAAAACTGTGATCATTACGAATTTTCAACTGTTTTTCTCTTACTAAATATGTGTCATTTTTGTTTCTATTTTTCACTAAAACTTCTTATTTGAACACATACTCTGTCCATGATACTCTCAGCATTATTTCGTAGAATGAAGTCTTTGTTGTTTTATGTCTTATCTTCATCTTTGAAGAAGTTTTCCCGCCTTCACTGCCATATAGGAGGATCAGTGAGCTTCAGACTGTAGTGCCTTTTTTTAAGGTTATCGATTTTAAACCTGTTTTCATTTTAATGCATTTTAATATTTTGCAGAACGAAGTCTTTGTTGCTTCATGTTTCATCTTCATATCTGAAGAGGTTTTCCCGCCTTCACTGCCATATAGAAGGATCAGTGAGCTTCAAACTGTAGTGCCTTTTTTGAGGTTATCAATTTTAAAACCTGTTTTCATTTTAAAGCATTTAATATTTTGTAGAACGATGTTTTTGTTGCTTTATATCTCATCTTCATATTTGAAGAAGTTTTCCTGCCTTCACTGTCATATAGAAGGGTCAGTCAGCTTCAGACTGTAGTGCCTTTGTTGAGGCTATCGATTTTAAAATCTGTCTTCATTTTAATGCATTTTAATATTTTGTAGAATGAAGTCTTTGTTGCTTTGTGTCTGATATTCATCTTTGAAGACGTTTCCCACCTTCACTGCCATATAGGAGGATCAGTTGGCTTCAAATCTGTATTGCCTTTTTTGAGATTATCGATTTGAAAATTTGTTTTCATTTTAATGCATTTTAATATTTTGTAGAATGAGAAGTCTTTGTTGCTTTATGTCTCATATTCATGTTTGAAGAAGTTTTCCCGCCTTCACTGCCATATAGGAGGATCAGTGAGCTTCAAACTGTAGTGCCTCTTTTAAGGTTATCGATTTTAAAATCTGTTTTCATTTTAATGCCACAGATCGCCCCGTTGATTTTTAATTAGCTTCGCAAGTCTTGCCCATTTAAAGCATTCTGTTTCTGAAGAGAATGTAGTGGCCAACTCACTGAGATTTGTTATTTCATTTGGGTTGATTCAATTATGTATTTTCGAATTGAATTTTAGTGAATGGGTTATTGCTAATGGAAAACGCGCAAGAGATTTGAACAAAAAAGAAACGATGCTTTTTATAGTAACTCATCTCTCTTAAACACCAATTGAATCCAGCCCATGAAATAGAGAACGCAAAAAAAATGACAAACATAAATTACCCCATAACGTAGCAATCATCCTGGCACCATAGTGATTGCTTCTTAGCATTTTTAGTGGTTTTAGCTGTTTTTTGATTGCAACGCTCATATCCTTTCTAAATAACTTGTCGTAAAACGTACTGGTTTATATAAGGATTGTAACCTTACTACTTGTACGTGGTTTCTCATAGTTACATGTAATATTTCTAGAAAGATGAATTATTATTTACATTATTTACGTTCTATTTTCTTCATTATTATCATCCTCAAGTGTAATGTCTACATAGAATCCATAGCTAAATCCGCTTCTAAAAATGTCGGTTCTCCGTGCAGGGCCAAGTATTTTTTCCCGTCTGAAAAAATCCTGCGCATATATAAATTAACCATCCGCCCGTGCATTGAATACTACTGCCGTATCTGGTTGGGGGCTCCTGCTGTCCACCTAGGGCTCCTTGAGAAAATTCAACGGAGAATCTGCAATGTGATCGATCTCGATCTGGCAGCTCGGCTGCAGTCGCTCTTTCACCGGCGTAGTGTGGCTTCCGTGTATCTCTTCTACAAATATTTTCACGGCTTCTGCTCTGAAGAACTTAGTTCACTGATGCCGACTATATACGAATTTACTCGAGCCATACGATTAGCAACTAGGTCCCACCCTTTTACTGTGAAACCAGTACGATATAAACAGAAATTCTACTTCCGTGTTTGGAGCTCTCTTCGGTTTACGTGCTTCCCCGACAGCTACAATCTTCAAGAATTTAAATGTAAAGTCAATAGTCATCTCCTATCTCGCTAACTTGCATCCTCTCTCTCATGCTCTTATCTCATTTCTTCAGTATTCTCATCCTGCTTTTACCCGCTTCCTGGCACCCACCCCTATATTCTCATAACGTTCCTTCTCATAACGTTCCTCCAATGTAACCCCCTGCACAACAGTGGCAGTATTCCCTGCTTGGAGTGATACGATTATAAGAAAAAAAATTATTATCAAAACATTTTTGGACATGATGCTCTTTGTAGTTCTAAGTAATGCCTGTCTCTTTATTTGCCCGAAGCCTTTTCTGTTGTCCATTTACAACAATTTGTTGCTCATTCCTGTCCGCTTTCAGTATGTTACGTGTGTGTCAGATTCTCGGAACCTTCTTCTCTCGATGATAAACCCAGATTTTCTTTGTATTTAAAGAATTTATTCCTTTGAAACAATGTTTCTTATTTTCTGTATTGTCTTCCTTTTCTGTTCAACCTTTAGTTTATTGCGTACATTTTATTTTTGGAATGACTGCCAACAACCATTACTTCTGTCCAATGTAATAAATGTCTTTGTCAATTATATCCTAGCGTTCCATTAGTCTGCTTGTCACAGAAAAATATCACTTTTAGACAAAACATTTTACTAGTGTATAACGACGACATCAACAAGGGAAATGAAAGAAAATATTTGCTTGGTCAAACACAACGTTTATCATTTCAAAATTAACAGAGGTTACTACTTCAGTTAAAAAGTATCTTGTAAGAAAAATGTTTTTATGTTTTCGATGGAATTCAAAAACAATTACTGCTATGAACGGAAATAACTTTTCCGGTAAATAAGTTTGTTTTTTTTTTTATCGTTTCACCCCAAGCAAGGCGGTACTGCCACAAATGCGCAGGGGTCTACATAAGAGGTTGACAGTTTTGGTAGGAAGAGAGTGAAGAGAAAGACGAACCCGCTACATAGGGTGTCAGAGAAAGGGCAAGAGAAGAATGGGAACACAAGAGAAGTCAGTTGCGAAGGTAGAGAGAAAGGAAAAGGAGAAGATACACGGGGTGATGTAGAAAGAACTGGAGTCAGGTTATTTTTTCTGAATTATTAATTATTTTTTTCGTTTCTGTTAGTCGACATCACATATTTCTTTGCAAACAATGTCAGTGCTTATGTCAAAAAGGCATCTTTAATAATAATAATATTAATAATACTACTAATAATAATAATCTGGTATAGGGCATTATTCTCCATGCAACGGATTTACTAAGTTTCTCGCATTTATTAGTATACGTGTTTCGATGTATCGTTCCTATTAGCATGGATCAGGCTAGCCTCCCTGAGAGCAGAACACTTCACCTCCTTGGCCTAACGCTCTCAGCAGACCTCAAGTGAAATGACTATCTCGAATTCATAGCTAATTCCACTGCCCAGAAGGTCGGTTCCCGGTGCAGTGCCAGTAAGTTTTTTTCTCGTCCGAATCCACCTTGCACATATATAAATCCGCCCGTGTATTGGATACTGCTGCCATATCTGGTCGGATGCCCCTGCTATTGACCTCGAGGTTCTTGACAAAATCCAACGGAGAATCTGTAAGATGATCGATCCCGACTTAGCAGTCGTGATGTGACTTCCCTGTGTTTCATCTGCAAATACTTTCACGGCTTCTGCTCCAATGAACTTAGCTCACTGGTTCCCGCTATGTATGAATTTACTCAAGATACTAGACTAGCAACTAAGTCACAACCTTTTACAGTAAAACCGATAAAATATAACAGCAATTTCTACTCCTCAGCTTCTTTTCTCGCACTTCCCGCCTGTTGAATTCCCTTCTGTATACTTGCTTACCCGACTGTTGCAATCTCCAAGAATTTAAATGTAAAGTCAGTCATCTCCTATCTCACTAACTCGCATCCTTTTTCTCAAACTCTTTTCTCCATCCACTCCTTCCCCATCACACCAGTATTCTCATCTTTCTATTACCCTCTTCCTGATGTCTCCTATAACCTGCCACATTTTCTCATCACTTTCGCCCTATGTAACCCCCTACGCAACAGTGGCAGTAAAACTGCCTTACTTGGGGTTAAATGCTTAAAAAAAAATTACTCATAACTTGTGAACGGTACTAACAATATAAAGTTAAGCAAAATATTCAAAAATTAGGCAAACCAATCACAACTTTTTTTTCATAAGAGAATGCTGTTACAGAATGCGAAAAACTGAGCCAGATCGAAATCAAATGGTCAGAATAGCTCGGGAGCGTGGAATTCTGACAGCAAAGGTGCCTTTGTCCAAGTTTTCGATATTAGATGCAAACTATACGTCCTTGACAGAAGCCAACAGTGAATTTTAAAGTGTCTATATGCTTTCTGCACCAATGTTCATTAGCGAAGCTAAGGCCGCACGTGGCGAAATGTTATGATAACTAGTGTGTATGCATTATTCTGAACTTATTCTTCCTGCTACCTTCTAAAATCGATGTTACCAAGTTTGTCCCTTTCCTATATTAAAACGGAAAAAAGAAACCGTCTTTCGTTTATAATTTCTATGAAGTGGCTAAAATTTCTATGAAGTGGCTAAAATTTCTATGAAGTGGCTAAAATTCCCAAGTGCCGATGTCAGTGATAACACTGGACGCAACAATACACAAATTAGTCGAGAGGTTGTATAAACTTTCAGAAAAGGAAATAATGTGTTTTGATAGCATATTAATGTTGCTATCATTTTGTCAAGAATATGCTAAAAACTTTTGAATCAATAGACTAATTAATAGTAAAAGAGTAACTCCAGGAGTATCTTCCCATCGGTTACTTATGAAAGGAAATTTCGTATATCAATGCTCATCATCGAAGTATCTATAACATGGGGTCACTTGAGAATTCACGCAAGTTATATACCCTAGAGTAAATCAAAAGACATTGCATGGTAAGGATTTCACCTTCAACTTTCAAGCCACTCAGCTGATATTTTCAGAAATCCTCTGATTCTTGACATTACCTACAACCGACTGACATTTGAAAGGTAGATGATTACCCCTGACGGTGCCGTTCTATCCTAAATATACATGACATTTTCAAAGGATGTGATTTACAATGAAATGGCAGCCTGTCCCGATGCTGTGCTTATGTTTCACAAATGATCCAAATTTGACAGGAGATGAATAAACGTATTGACGGTTGTGGTGTTGTGAATGTCGTTTCCTTCATAGTAATATCTATAATAAATAACAGAAAAATGCATTAAATATGTTAAATCATAATTAAATATAATATAAAGTTTAATCGCGACTTTAAAACAATTTTTATGAACGAATTACCTTTTTCATGTGGTATAACTCTAAGCAGAAGTATTTAAAATATTTTATAATATTTTGTTCAAAACAACAGTTCGAATTATTCATGTCCTCTCAAAATTTTAAGAAATATGTCTGACGAATATTTAGATTTATCAATTATTTTTTTAAACACTTTCTGTTAATTATGTTGAATGTGCGGATGGTTGAATAATACAGTACTGTGCAAAAGTATTAGGACAAGAACTATTTTATCTTTTATGAGATATATTGACAGAAAATAAACAATTTAATTAAAGTAATTTTATTTGATTTACTCAACAAATGCTTTAACAAGAAAATACTAAATTTAATATTTAGTATAATAGTCTTTTACTTTGCCCACAGCCTTCATTCTCTTAGGCATTGACATCACAAGCTTCTTCAATGTATGTAATACTATCTCCTGCCAAGCAGCTTTTGTTTGTTCCAAAGTGTGTCTTGCGAAATTTCATTAGATTTATCAATTAATTTTATCCAAAATATCCCATAGATGTTCACTAGGATTGAGATCAGGGCTTTGTGGAGGGACAATTAAAATTCCGAACCTTCCTTCATCTTCCTTTTTTGTTAAATAATCCTTACAAACGTTTGGCTTTTCACTCTGTATTTGAATTTCAGTGAGATTTTTAGGAAAATCACCCCCTGTCCTAATACTTTTGCACACTACCGGTTGTGTGCAAAAGTACTAGGACAGGCTTGATTTTAAACTTTATTTTGAAACTTCTTAAACGATAAAATAGTTCTTGTCCTAATACTTTTGCACTGTACTGTATCTCTACGAAAATTGAATGGGGGCCGATTTCCGGTTTTAATCTGGTTACTTAGGATTATTTACCCACAATTCCTTCAGGAAAGGGAAAATTCCGTTTCTTCCCCAATGATTTATAGCATAGTAGATTGGGATCTATAGCATTGCGCGTCAAACGGTTTAAGGGAATGAAAACTCTGAATTCAAAATCCGCATAGACATCAACGAGAAATGAATCCCCTGACGTTCACAGGTAGCCATGGCAAGACGCAGATAATAAATATAAACAACCTGTAAAGAGTCAGACTCGCCAAGTTCCAGAAAAGACACAGTATATGAAAATTATACTATTACATTTTTATGAATCTGGTCTTGATGGCCATGTCGAAAAAGTAAGTCTGTACTCGGTTTTCACACACTGATCTATTCAAGCTTTTTCTCGCTTAACATTTCAAGGACTATCTTGACAAATAATATATATATTGTTGAGGATCTCCGTTGCCAATTTGTTGTAGCAAAACTTAACTGCAAATTCGTAGTGACCAATTTCGCCGGAAATAAGACACGAAACACAGGAAGTAGGTTCAAAACAGTGTATTAGTATAACAAAAAAAAATATATACAAAAAAATGTTAGTAATAATTAAATAGAAATAAGTAAATACGATTTGTACAATTACACTGCTTATTATCTGAATCGTAGCTGGCTTTAACTGCGTATTAGCTGTCGTCAACTGCCGATTTAACTGGCCCTTCCGGAAGTCACGCAGGTAACTATATATACGAAGAAGAGTTCATTCCTCGTAGAAAGAAACCATATATATATATATATATATATATATATATATATATATTTACGCTGTATATATAATAGAATATGATACTACTATTATTATTAAAATTAGCATTAATAAGAAAAACTCAGAATTAATTTTTCTAGCGTAAATCCTACATCTAACGTTTAAGTTTTGAATTTCATTATCACGCATCTAATACAGACAACTGACAACTGAGGTCAAAATTCATGGCTTTCATTAATGAAGGTTGTTTTTTTTTTTGCTAATCTAGGTCAAAGACGCTAAGATCTAATGCGTTACGTTAAACCCCCTTTCCCCTTATTCTTTTCTTCTCCTTTTCTTTCTCTTCTTTTGATTATTTTTTTTCTATTTTGTATTTAAGTTGACTTTGTCTGGATGCATTTAAACCATTCATTGTTGTATGAATTTGGTCTGACGTGCGGTGGGAGCCGGGAAATATTATATTACCAATGAATTTGTAAAAATATCTTATATATATATATATATATATATATATATTTCTAAACATAAACTGTTAGATGTAAGAGACAATGAATTTCTGTTATGTTTAATGATGAGCCGTTCTAAACATCTTATTTTGGCTTTAGTTTCAGTTGAAAATAAAGACAAAAATTCTACAACATTTGGATAATTTTTTCTTAAGTTGGTTCTAAGCTTTCGGCTCATAGGAGTCATCTTCAGAGAGGTTCAAAGGACGGTAACAAAAAACATCCACCATCAGTGAAGATTTTCTCTTGTGTTGACATAAAACTTCGCTAAGCAACGGCAACAGTTACCAAAAATAATAAACGCAGTTCGCAAATTTGCAATGCGGTTCTATGACGTCACACCGCGTGATAGCGTGAAGTGACAACAGAACCATATATTCAAATGCAATGTAATGCGTTATGACGAGATATAAAGGTGATTTTATTAAGTGTGGGCTGTTTAGATTTCATGTAGATGGCCTCCAATATCTAAAGGCTCTTGTTATGTGTCTATGAGTGAGGATTATTATATTGTTGACTAAAATATGTCTGATATTACCTGCATGGTTAAGTTTTTCTGAGAAATGCTTAATTGTACTCTGAAAAGAAAGGTGACAGGTAAGTCTATGGGAGAGCGTCGTTGTAGTAAAACCAATATATGTAGTGGGTTTATTATTAGTACCAGAGATACAATCGCTGAATGGGCATGTAAATTGATACACTACATTGTTTTTGTTTGTTTGTTGTTGTTGAGAGAATTTGGTTTAGTCATTTTAAGGTTATTAGAGACTATGAGGTCAATTGTTTTGAATTTTTTATAATATATGATGAGTTTAATTTGATTATTGCTATCCACTGGTTTAGCAATTCTACGTATTAAGTTTTAGGGAGTTTTTTCATCTTGTTTATAATTATTATGTATTATTATGTTTGGTTGCAATAGTATAAGTTAATAGTGTTATGTTTATTTTGATTTACATCATTATTAATAATATTATCAATATTGTTAGAGCTATTGTTAAATTTGTTGAGATACATTTTAATTTGTTGATCAATAACAGAGTGAGGAAATCCATTATTGAAAAGTGTTTGCTTAATGTTGTATAATTCGGTATAAAATATGGATTTGGAAGAAGATATCATTTGTGTGCGTTGAATTAAGTTTTTTAGAACAGCTAAATTATATTGTTGGAGACATTCTTGTATTTAACAGTATATGTTTAGAAAATTATTTGCTACCGCGATACACTAATATATATATATATATATATATATATATATATATATATATATATATATATATCAGTGTATCGAGGCAGCAAATAACCTTCTAAACATATACTGTTATACATATGTTATATATTTATATCGACTGTTTATATATATAGATATATATATATATATATATAAACTTCTTTATATATGGAACTTTGTCCCTGTGTATATGTGTGTGTGTCTGTGTGTGTATGTCCGTTACCGATAGACTCCGAAACGGCTGAACCAATTTTCTTGAAAATTTACACAGTTGTACTATAAGCGTCCGCGAGTGTTCTTAGCTAGGTTTTGGGCTGATAAATATCGAAAATTGATAATCGAAAAAATCGGGTTATAGAAGGAGTGTTCCGATTTTAATCAAATTTGATGCACTCATAGACAAAGACATAAGAAACGATATTCAGAAGTTTCAAGGTTGCACTTCTTGCAATAGTGCAGAAAATCAATTATATATATATATATATATATATATATATATATATATATATATAAGGCAAGATGTTTCTGTGTGTGTCTGTTTATCTGCCTGTATGTTTGTATTTTTTCAGCACTTTTATTTTAGTTTTTGCTTCGGATTTGGCTCTAAGTAGGTGTAATTGTAGCCATGATACCATTTACACAGAGGACTTATTTAGCCTTCAAAATTCAGTTTACGACGAAAAAAAAATTATTTGATATCGATACCAGGAAATCAAAATTTGACTTACATCCATTCATTTTTCTTTCAGTCTACGGTTTCGCTTTATCTGGAAACAGCTATTGCTTTTTAGTCTTTCGTGCCAACGTCCAAAGATTCTGAGCTCCAGGACCATGGATTAGTTTTAAAGCTTTCATTACACCCGAGCAACGCCGGGCCATACTGCTAGTTTATATATATATATATATATATATATATATATATATATATATATATTATCGAATGAACTATATATATATATATATATATATATATATATAGTTCATTCGATAATATATATATATATATATATATATATATATATATATAGTTCATTCGATAATATATATATATATATATATATATATATATATATATATATATAGTTCATTCGATAATATAGACGTACTGTGAACACTTATGTTTATGCTGATCTTTTCTTGTCAGTTTCTTGACGGTAAGATGAAATTTAGCAAAGAAGTTACTAAAGTGTCTGAACCCGAGTACTTTCGTACTTTTCTATGATCATCTACAAATAACTATAACGGAGAGCCTACGCGTATATTTTGTAAATGCTCTATCACAACGAAATAAGAGATTTTATCGCAGTTACAAAATTTAGTCTTTGTAATTTACCCCTGAAGATGATCTTAGAAAAGATCGAGAGTTATTGGCTTAAAAGAAACACCTACGACGCCTTCTTTGGTTAATTTCCTCTTAAGAAGCATCTGATTAGACCACTGGGAAGAATCAGGGCACGTGAGCAACGATGAAGTGTTGGAAAGGATGCAAACGAGAAAAAAAACTCATCGTTAACAGCAGAAATAGAGAGATGTGATTCTTGGGACACGTAAAGAGGATGGATGGCCTGGAGAATTTAATTTTCACAGGACGGATAAACGGAGAGAGAGACAAGGGAAAGCAGAGCAAGACCTACATGTTAGGACTGAACAAATGAATGGCGGAGCAGGGTTTGGAGATATACTAAGAGGTAAAATAAGTAGACATAATATGTATATATTCTTCAATGAAACAGGCTTGAACGAAATTATACAGCCTATACACACACATACACACTTATATACACAGTCACACATACTCCAGGAATTTAAATGCAATGTCAATATCCATCTCTTCACCACTTGACTCTAGTTCTTTCTACATTACCCCGTATATCTTTTCCTTTCTCTCCATATTTGCAACTGTCATCCCAACTGCATTACCATCTTTCTCTTGCTCCTTTCTAACAGGTTCGTCTTTCTCTTTACTCTCCTCCTATCTAATCTTTTACTCTTATGTAGCCCCCTGTACATCAGGGCATTACCGCCTTGCATCGGATGAAACGATTATATATATATATATATATATATATATATATATATATAGGAATTATATGGGATTTTATGAAACTGGTATTAGCCGACATATTTTTTATTTGTTTAACATTATGCAATAAAAGTTTATAATTTTAAACTAATAAAAATTCAAATATGTCCGCTAATGCTAATGCTGTCTACCATTGAAACTAATGGCAAACTACTACAGGAAAATCTTCGTAACATGATTGTCTAAGCCTATATCACGTATGGTACTTAACTGACTGAGTATTAATATTCGTCTTCAATTTAAAAATGTTTTAAAATTTCCGTTTTGTTTTATTTTTGTGTCATTTTTTTTTTCATTTTTATCGCTAAATCTCGTTTTTCTTTTTTCACATTTTCTTTTCTTCTAGTTTTCACTCCTCATTACATTCATTTTTCTTTTCTTTTGATTTTATTCTTTTACATTTAACATTATCCTAATTTTTGTTATTAACTCTCTCTCTCTCTCTCTCTCTCTCTCATTATCTCTCCCGCTATCTCTCTTTTTCATTATTCTTCATCAAGCATTCTTTCCCTTGCTTTATATCTTGCTATCTCCACCATTCCGCCATTTTCTTCCATCTTAATGTGTATCCGTTTTTTCTTACTACCATATTAGATTTTAACCAATATTCTTTCTCTTTAGGCTTCTATCATAACTTCTCTGTTTATCTAGTTTATTTCATGTCTTCTTATTTCAATCATTTTTTTTACCCTATTCTCCCTGATCATGCCAACGATCAAATCCCACTAAAACATCGTTACATCACTGAGCTTAAGCAGCGTCTAGACCGGTCAGTACTTAGATGAAAGGACCTTTGGGAGCCCTCGGTACTATAAACAATCTTCTACAATCTGAAATATGTTTCGGCTTCAAGTAACCCATAAAGTGTCGATAAACTGTAAAAGACAAATCAGTCACTCTTTTCATCTTTCTCTTCTTATCCATTTCTTCCATTCTTTCTATCTCATCCCCTCTTAATTGCTTAACAGTTCAATGTTATTCAACCTTTTTTTGTTTCTGCCCCAGCGCCTATTTTTCTCTTCCTTTCTCCCCTACTTTCTATTAATATATCCATGTTTTTCCTATTCCTCTCACTTTATCTCATACTAGCAGTATAGCCCGGCGTTGCTCGGGTGTAATGAAAGCTTTAAAACTAATCCATGGTCCTGGAACTCAGACTCTTTAGACGTTGGCACGAAAGACTAAACTGCAATAGTTGTTTCCAGTTAAAGTGAAACCGTTGACTGAAATAAAAATGAATGGATGTAAGTCAAAGTTTGATTTCCTGATATCGATATCAAATAATTTTTTTTCGCGTAAACTGAATTTTGAAGGCTAAATAAGTCCTCTGAGTAAATGGTATCATGGATGAGACTAAGAACTACAATTATAACTATTTAGAGTCAAATCCGAAGTAAAAAATAAAATAAAAGGGCTGAAAAAATACAGACATACAGGCAGATAATCAGACACACACACAATCATCTTGCATTTTATATATATGTATATTATTGATTTTCTGCACTATTGTAAGAAGTGCAACCTTGAAATTCTGAATATTGTTTCTTATGCCTTTGTCTATGTGTGTATCAAATTTGATTAAAATCGGACCACTCCTTCTATAACCCGATATTTATCGGGTGTACGTTGACACAAAACCTAGCTAAGAACACTCGCAGACTGTGTAAACAACTGTGTAAATATCCAAGAAAATCTGTTCAGCCGTTTCGGAGTCTATAGGTAACGGACACACACACACAGACAAAGTTCCATTTATAAATAAGTTTAGATTTACTTGCCCCTTCCTCTTCCTCTCTTGTCTCATTTTTCTTACTTCTCTTAACATTTAGTCTCTCTTTCGCAGTTCTCCCTCCTTCCTTAACTGTTTCTCTCTTAATGTCTTATGCATACACTTTAGATATTTCCATTATTTACGAAAGAAGTAGTAGTAAGCCTCTGTCGGTCAGGATTGACCAAGATAGAATCCTAGTTGTCTGTTTTGCGTCTGTGACTATAGAAGCCGATGCGGAAGTGACAGTCCCTGTTGCAAAAACTTCATTTATGTTCCGTTTCTGGTCTGTCAAAGCTGTCACTTTGCTTTCTGCGAACACGTCTCTCCATCGCGGCTTGTGTCAACTGCTCCACTCTGATATGAGTTGTTTGGCCAGGGTTCGTCTCTACTTGGAGCGGTTGACTGCCACGCTCTCTCATGTGCTGATGCCTACAGTTTTCATGTCACGTTTAACGATGTCACGACACCGCAGCTACTGCCGCCCAGATGGTTCTCTTTCAAAAGCCACCTTTCCATACAGAAGGTATTTTAGAGTGCGGCCGTCTGGCAAGCTGTGGACATGGTTGAACCAGCAGAACCTTTACTGTTGAAGTAGCGTGAATATGGTTGGCAGGCAGACGCGAAACAGGACCTCAGTTTTTGGCACCTGGTCTTGACATGATATTTTCAATATGCGGCAGATACTTCTCTTCTGGAAGGTATTCAGATGCGTCCATTGCCTGACGTATGTGATCCATCTCTTGCTGTCGCATAGCAGCGTCTTTACTGTCAGCTTAGAGTTGGTTCAAACACGTGTTGTGAGGCGCGCAGGGGTTGTGGCTACCTTCCCAATTATCTTGTCCAGGAGAGGTTGTCATTGATGGTAGAGCCAAGATAGGTAAACTCATGGACTCCATCCAGCTCAGTCATTGATGGCGATTACCAGTAATGCTGCGGTATCATGACCCGAGACGTTTGCTTTCTCTTTTTTTGTTTCGTTGTTTTTTGCTTTGTTTTTTGTTTTTCAAGTTAATGGTCAGCCCAAAGTCTCTGAAGGCCTGAGACAAATTATCCCTCAAGGATTGAAGATCACGCTGGGTGTGGGATGCTAATGCCGTATCATCAGTAAACAACATATCTCTGATAAGAACTTTTCGTACTTTGGTCTTGGCTCTGAGACGGGCGATATTGAAAATACTGCCCTGTGATCTCGTACGCCGGTAAATCCCCTCCCGTGATGTGCCGAATGTGTGTTTCAGAAGAAGCGTAAAGAAGATTCAGTAGAGAATGGGAGCGAGAACACAACCCTTTTTGGCCATGCTGCAGCTGTTGAAAGGCTCTGATGTACTGCCGTTGAACTGCACAGTAACCGCAAATGTCGTTATGGAAGGAGTCAATCAAGCTATGTAGCCTGGGTGGGTAGCAAATCTCAGGACAGGATTCTGAAGGGGCTCTTTCTCTTCAGAAGGTGAAACGCCTTGTTCAGATCGACGAAAGTGACGTACAGGGGGGTCTGCTATTCTCTGCACTCCTCCTGCAGCTGACAGAGCAAGAAGATCATGTCTACTGTTGATAGTTCTGATCGAAAGCCGCATTGCGACTCTGCGTAAACACGTTCGGCCGATTTCTGCAGAGAGAACAAGATGTTCCAATCAAAGACTTTGCCCACGATGCAGAGTACAGAGATGCCTTTGTAATTCTTGCAGTCGATTCGCTTGCTTTTGTTCTTGTAGAGGGTGATGATCGTAGCATCCCTCATGTCTTGTGGTAGAGCCTTTTCTTTCCGGCACTAGCAGAGGAATTCTTGCAGAGGAAGCAGTAGGGTAGTCTTGCAGTGCTTGATAAGATCGGGGTAATTCCATCACTGTCTGGTGTTTTCTCTGTGGCCAAGCTGTTGCTAAGTTCTTCTATCGTCGTTTCAGTGGCTAGCTCTTCCTTCTGTTGTCTTTTGTCTGTTATAACTACCTCAGTGCTTGATTAGTGGGGAGCTGTCTTGTTCTGCACTGGTCCCATTGCTGTGTTGATGACATCATATGTACCTCTGATATTACCCGTGATTGCTGCTGTCTGAATTTTTTCACTGAGCTTTGTCCAGTACTCGTAACACTATAGTATATAACCCTCTTGCTACAATATAAAGATAAATTTGACTTTTTACCCTATGAAAACATGATACTCAATTCCGTTACTATATAAATATATTTTTTAATTATTGCAATAGAAAAGTCTAATACTTTATTTTGTTACTGCATAAAAATATATTAACTAGATATGGTACTATGAAAAAATGTAGTACTTAAAGTTTGTTAATATAAAAATATAATAATTGATCATGTTACTCTAGCTGCAATGCTTTCCTACTGCTTAAACTTTCACTCTTCTTTTATGTCGCTCTCTGCGCACCAGTGGCGGTACTGCCTTGCTTGGGGTGAAAAAAATTATATATATATATATATATATATATATATTACTTAAATTTGTTACTATAAAAATATCATAATTAAACATGTTACCATATAAAAAGGTAATAGTTAAATTTGTTACTGTATAAAAATGTAATAATTAAATATGTTACTATATAAAAATGTAATGCTTTAATTTGTTACTATAAAGGATATAATAATTAAACATGTTACTATATAAAAATGTAATATTTTAATTTGTTACTATATAAAAATATAATAATTAAATTTGTTACTATATAAAAATATGATAATTAAATTTGTTACTATATAAAAATATGATAATTAAATTTGTTACTACATAAAAATATAATAGTTAATTTTATTACAACATAAAACATAATAATTGAACATGTTACTATATAAAAATATAATACGTAATTTTTTACTATATAACGACATAATGCTTAAACATTTTTATTATATGAAAATATAATACTTAAATTTGTTACTATATAAATGATAATGTGTAAATTTGTTACTATATAAAAATATATTTCATTTAAAACGAAAAGCAGTAGAACATTGCGTTTTATATGCGCTTTTTTAGTAGCTAAGGCGGAAAAATGTTAAAATTGGACTTCATTCACCTTCTTTTTTCAGTCAATTTTAATTATCAACGAAGAAGATTTTATTAATATCATTAAGAATGGAATCTTTTCTATGAAAGACGCGAAAAACATTCGCTCTGTTTATTTCGAGTGTTTCTCATTAAAAAGAAAATCAATTAATTTCTGTTTGCTCCAAATTTCCTTCATAATTGCTTTCGAAATTGTTAAACTGGACGAATATTTGTTATTATTAGACTCTTATTATAAACTTTCCTCTTTTTTATGAAACATTATAATTACAGTTGCGGCAAAACAAGAGTAAAAATCGATTTCCGTTCTTCCTGCCGACAAAACTCTCATCTCTTTTCGACTGCAAAACATACTTAGATAAATATTAGTTGTTTTATGAAATGATTTATAATGTAAGAATCTTAAGTGAAGTCTATTCCGACATTTTAGAGAATGGCACACACCGACTTGATTAGTTTCACAGATTATATTTCTAAAACCTTCCATAACCAGATTGTGAAATTAGCATCTGATTTGCTATATTGATGATTTTACGATTGCAAAAATTATGCTACCAGAAACAGGTACGTCTTATAGAGACTTCGAACCAGAAAAGTCAAGAGAAATTTTGAAAACTAAAACTGGTATAATGGAATAATAATGTGTTATGTAGCGCATATGGATCGTCTCGACTCAAATAATCAAACATGCAACTAATAATGAGATAAATATTAGTGGATAATAAGACAAAATGTTAAGGTTTCATTTCATTTTTTGCAATTCTTACCTGAGAAAACCTCTTCTGGTTTCTTGCTTCCCTGTTTCTTGCTTCCCTGGTTTCTTGCTTCCCTGTTTCTTGCTTCCCTGGTTTCTTGCTTCCCTGTTTTTTGCTTCCCTGGTTTCTTGCTTCCCTGGTTTCTTGCTTCCCTGTTTCTTGCTTCCCTGGTTTCTTGCTTCCCTGGTTTCTTGCTTCCCTGTTTTTTGCTTCCCTGGTTTCTTGCTTCCCTGGTTTCTTGCTTCCCTGTTTCTTGCTTCCCTGGTTTCTTGCTTCCCTGGTTTCTTGCTTCCCTGGTTTCTTGCTTCCCTATTTCTTGCTTCCCTGGTTTCTTGCTTCCCTGTTTCTTGCTTCCCTGTTTCTTGCTTCCCTGGTTTCTTGCTTCCCTGTTTCTTGCTTCCCTGGTTTCTTGCTTCCCTGTTTCTTGCTTCCCTGGTTTCTTGCTTCCCTGGTTTCTTGCTTCCCTGGTTTCTTGCTTCCCTGTTTCTTGCTTCCCTGGTTTCTTTCTTCCCTGTTTCTTGCTTCCCTGGTTTCTTGCTTCCCTGGTTTCTTGCTTCCCTGTTTCGTGCTTCCCTGTTTCTTGCTTCCCTGTCACTAAAAAATTCAAATATTTAAATTCAACTTCACTCGTTATATTTTATCTTCCTGAAACCTGTTCATTTATTGTCCCTTAACTTATTTACTAACCTTTTCACATTCTCTTTCTCTACCATTAACTTCTTGTATCAGAGTGGCAATATTTGCTCGCTTGAAGTAGAATGATTAAAAACTTAAAAGCAAACTTCATAAAATTCGCCGCAAGAAAAACTTAAAATAAAATACATATTTCAGCACATTAGATGCTATTTAAATTATGTACAATAAAAATAATACATACAAACATCAGGTTGCAAGGTGTTAGCAATCCTTAAACATAGATCTAGCATGATAGAGGGGGCCAATATCTACATTAGAAAAGATGCATCTTTTCCAGGAAGAAAATTGCCACAAACTGGTATGAAAATCCCTTAGACACGACTACAGAGATAAGACCTGTAACAATTTAATGGGTCTTTACAATACACGCAGACAGGACAATCAAAGCTAATTATCCAATTGTTGTGATTAAAGACCACAAAACAAAATAGTAACAAATTAACAATACTGCTAGATGAAAAAGGTTGACACAAAGCTATTTTACAAGTGGTATACCTGAAATATCAGTGAGGTACATCTTCCCACTTTGCAGCCAGCACATTTAATGACTAAATCATGGGTACAGAAACCGGTTATTAACTGAAGAGTGTTGGTAATTCGATTAGCCAAAAAGTTTATTCTGTTAAATGACCATTAATATGATGCAGTTTTAACTAAACTCATTCAGAAATCGATTTGTTAGTATTACGCCAGTATGCATTTAATTATTTTTAAGTAAAAGATCACCTATAGTATTTTAATTAATTCTGAAAATGGCAGTCAAACCTAATCGTCCAGGTATCGTGATCAAAGACCAAAAAACAGAATATGCTTTTTTATTGAAAACGCAGTTCCTGCAGATTGTAAAGTATCTTTGAAGATCATTAAGTAATCTATCAAATAGGAAGATTTTCAAGTGTAAATCTCAAAAATTAGGCACATGAAACATCATTAATTCCAGCTGTAGTCGGAGCTATTAGATTGGTATTAAAATGTTCCAATAAACCCATCCTGAGCATAACGGTAAACTGCACCAGGCCCCTGATTGGGAGGTTGTAAAGAGCATGAAACTACCTTTTAATTGATGTTGTTTACAGGGCCACACTGACCCTATGATGTAGCACCTGTTATGGACCAAGCTATGGGAAAATAGTTAACCCCCAAAATGGGGTCAAAACACAAAAAAGTATAAAAATGTTTAGAAATACACTTTTATAGAAATATATATATATATACATATATATATATATATATATATATATATATATATATATATATATATATAAATAGATTCATATAGAAAATATAAATTTTTGAAAGAAAAATATTACCAATAATACATTTTTGAAGGAAAAATTATTACTATAAAACATTTTTGAAGGAAAAACATATTGTCAGCAAAATGTTTTTGAATGCAAAACTAGAAGTTATTTTCAGTTTTCTCAAATAAAAAAAGAATAAAAACAAAAAAATTAATTAAAATCTGACTAAATCACTGATGTTCTCACTATAACTGAACATCAAAAAATACCTTAAAACCCCATCTTTTTGGCATTAAATAACCCTCAGACGTTGATATGCCGTTAAGCAAAACTCAAACTCAAAATCATAAACTCATTGAAATGATTCGTGTTATGCCATGCATTAAACCTTATATAAGTACAAAAAACTGTAATCTCTTAATGTAGCAAAAAGCTTTGTATCCTAGACTTAAGCACCATCCAAGTTTGAGCAAATAATTAAGCTTTCTTATTAACAAACTTAAATAGCATAAAATCTGGAGATTTCAACTTTTCTCTTGAGGAGACTGGATTTGAATTTAAGTGTGTGGAATGTGAGTTTGGTATAATAGTATTACTATCAACTATAAACATTCGCTTCAAACATTGCACTAGTTCACTGTCTTTCTATAAATCTATACTTTAAGAATCTAAGTTATGACTACCAATACATATAAATAAATAATATATTAATACTACTGAATATTATTCTAAATGAGTGGGTCCGTGTCGTAAAAAATGACAGCGAAATATTTGTATCGATATGCTGTCTAAAATGACAGCAACATATATATTGATGTACCTACAATTGAGTATCTTACATTAAGAGATAAGGAAAAAAAACTAATTATCCAAACACCTGAGCATGACAGGAGAGAAATATATATATATACACACACACACACACACACACACACACACACACACACACACACACACACACACACACAGAGCAGTCCTTACTATTATAGAGAGTATATATATATATATATATATATATATATATATATATATATATATATATATCGCTCATTCAGTAAAAATGAATTTGAGCACCCTAGCTATTGGGCGTAATATGATATGCGCAAAAAGACTACCTTCTTCCACCGTGGCCCAGGGGTAGAGTCGCTGACTGACGCCAAATCGGTCGGGTTTCGAGCCTGGGTTGTGTAGCAATCGGAGTCTAACCGTCCTGATGAGCTGTGATACAGCGAAACAGATCTGTCTGCGGATGACAATATATATATATATATATATATATATATATATATATATATATATATATTCTTCAATATTCGACGACATAATTATAGCAAAGAATATGGAAATGATTAAAGAAATAGTGAAATTTCAAAGGAACGCCCACATAACCCAGAAATATGCTGATTTTTGGATATGAAATGAATGGTAGAAAGAGATTACTAATTAACAACCAAAAATTAACAGCTTGTCAAGTAACCAATGGAAGTAGCAGCAGTTGTCATTTCATACAGTAAGGATGGGGAATATTGGCTAGGTGTAATAGTTCACAAGCTTGTCTCATTAAACAATTACAACTTAGTAGTGATTTCGATCATTACTGTGTGCCTCAACCAAAAGAGCGTGTCGACATGGTGAAATAGCTTGTCTCGCAAGAACAATTACGAATGGTCGTGAGTTCGATTCTCACTGGGTACCCTATACTTTCAGCCTTGTACTACATCTAAGCCACGCTTAGAAAAACACTTTGAGCACATCGACGTGATGTAATAGTTGACGAGCTTCACTTCCTAGAACAATTGCGTATAAATAGTGAGCACGAGTTCACTGGGTACCCAATAATTTTGTTCTTGTACCACATCTAAGCTACGCTTGGGAAATCACCTTTCGGCCTGTATCACATCTAAACATTGTAAATATCTATACAGCAAGAAGGTTACTACAAAAATACTCTTAATAGATGCATCCCCCACCCTAAAAATAGGAATAAGAGAAATAAGAGAAATAAGAGAATAAGAGAATAAGAGAAATAGACCGGGGGGCAAAATTATAAGTGAAATTTAAATAATGCGCACAATTATAGCGGGAATAAAGTAAAACAGAACTGATTCCTAACACAAGAGAGAATGTCAGAAAACCAGTTGGTACGAGAAACAATCCAAAATGTACAGCAATGATAGAAAAAATCGCCGGTTGGTGTTTAATTGTTTGGAAATACAACAAAAGGAATGGGGTAAGAAAACTGAGAAAATACATGGAACAGTGAAAAAAATATAACTCTGTTTAAATTATCGCCAAAGGCCAGACAAATATAGTAGAGATGAATCACCTTGCCCTACTCGCGAGTAGCAAAGACGTATTTTAGTGCTGCAGACATTGCAGTGTTGGCTCAAAGATTTCGATAAGCATAATGAAATTTATATGGTGAGAGTTGAAAACTTTGGTGTATGAGCGAATACTTGCATAATCTTTAGTTTAACATCGGGACTGTTTTGCCGCAGTAATATAACCATCCATATATATATATATATATATATATATATAACCATTAAGGGAGAAAAAATTCATCTTATCCAAATTTCATTAGTAAATTAGTTTTGAATAGATCAACCTTCATTTATTAGGTGATTCAACGAAATCTAGAGTGCGGCCCAAAACTTCGGTTTATCCTCCTACAAACGATGCACAGACCTTACTTTGGCATACTCTACTAGGCTATTTTAGTAATTTAGTATATGGTGATTGTCAAAGCGTAGCTTATAAATGGCACAAGGCCAAAAACATGGCACATCCAGTGAGGAACGAACTAAACTACTCAACTGTAATAGGTTAAGCGGGATATGCTTACTAACTCTTGCACCATGTCGAAGTCTCAAGCAGCAATCTAATACATGGGAATAACAAAATCAATACCAACAAAGAATGAGTCCTACTTCATTGTTTATTTCTCATATCGTTGAAAAAGGTAACAGGCGCGTCCGAAAATTCCGATTTTAAAATATTTCTCATCGTGCTTCGGTTAAGCCAAATAAGCGGTTATATATTATAAATATTATCAGCCTTATCAACAATACTTTTATCATTTTTTTGTATTCTTATTCCTCGAATTTAATTAACCGGCCTATGAAATAAACATGTGTGCCTGTGTGGGAATAGATATCTTTTAGTCTATTACTGTTAAATATTCGGTCCATTATATCTCATTTTTGTTCCCCCAATTTCGTTAATATAATTTTATTATTGAATATTGATATAAATATGTATGTGTGCGTGTGGGCGAGCACGCCTCTGTGAGAAACAGATATCATTTCGTCTGTTTATTTTTAAATATTTGGTCTAATATATCTCATTTTTGTTCCCCAAATTTTGTTAAATCGAATGTTATTAAATGAATATATATATATATATATATATATATATGTGTGTGTGTGTGTGTGTGTGTGTGTGTGTGTGTGTGTCTTTGTTTGTACGTAAATATGTTTGTATGGGGGGTAGAGATATCTTTTTGGCTGTTACTGTTAAATATTCGGTATATTATCTCTAATTTTTGTTCCCAAAATTTTCATTTTCCGAAAGGAGGTTTTCCTGTTGTCTTTTAATCATTTAAACACAGTACTGGGAATTAAATTAAAGATATAGACACCTGCATCATAAGGCATCATAAGATCTTTCGGACAAGATAACAAAAAGTTTCAAGTTTACATAGTTCATCACTAAGTGCGAAAGTGTGTGAAATCGACGTAAAGCAGTTGTATTAAAATGTTATTGTCTCTCGACTTGATACCAAAAATAGCTACATTGTTTTTCTTATAGCTTTAGCTGTAAGAAAATAATAGATACCTTTTCAAATATTTATCGTGAATATATCAATAATACAAAACATTCTCAAAAATAGTTCGCTTTTTATTTGCCTTTGAGTTTCAAATAGACAGGCCAAGACTATTAGAGTTTTCTGAAAATAAAATCCATTTCGAAGAGTACTTATTCCTGCCACGCATTTTATTGAATATTCTTTTTAATCATTTCCTCGCAAGCCATCGAATACAGCCACACAAACGCAATGGAATACTGATTTTTAGAGAATAGGAGAAAAAATAAAACCTTATTAAGGAGAGAAAACAATACAAGAACAGGGCATTATTTACATTTTTCGGAATGTTGCCATATTTTTTGTCATATTCACGACATTTCGGCCGTACTATGCTTCAGCCTTTTCCAGGTGACATACGCTAGAATTTTGAACCCACTCTTTATGTAATCCAAAGGGGTAGATTGTTCTAGTTCCACATGCTATACCTTTTCTGGATAACATAGTTTCAGTTATCTCCCCTTAGTAACGCGTCTCTACAAGTGTTTTTCATATCTGCTAGTGGGCAGATATTGAACTCACAATTCAGTTAATCCACTGGATTACTTCAAGCAACGCTTGGGGGTATATGGCCAAGTGGATAAAGAAAAGTGGATGAAGTCAATTGGAGCAGATAGACTAAACTATCGCCCGGTTCACACTCCACCCAAGTCTATTGAACAGGTGTAGATGCTCATCCCTTGTTTCCTATTTAAGATATGGATTCCGGCTTTCTCTTTTCCAATCTTTTCACTCTTTTCTTTTTTTTATTTTCAATTGGAGTAGATAGACTAAACTATCGCCTGGTTCACAGTCCACCCACGTCTATTGAACAAGTGTAGAGGCTCATCCCTTGTTCCCTGTTTAGGATATGGTTTCCGGCTTTCTCTCTTCTAATCTTTTCACTCTTACGTAGCCCCTTGCACATCAGTGGCGTTACCGCCTTGCTCGGGGTGATATGATTAAAAAAAAAAAGTAATCCAGTGACTTGAACCAAAGAGCTGTAAATTCATACCTGGCCACAGAAGAGACAAACAAAAAAGTTGGAAAGTTGAGTTAATAAAAGGGAATAACTGAAATCGAGATATCCAGAAGAAGCATGGTACGTGGAACTAGAAAAAACTAGCCCGGTGGACGACATAAAGTGTTCGGTCCAAAATTTCAACTTATTTCACCTGAAGGCTGGAGCTTATAACGACCGAAACGTTGTGAATATGACAGTAGTCTGAACAATGTAAAGTCTGTAAACAGTTACTATACCTCATCTCAGAAACATAGATAAAAGAACAGAAATTAAGAGAACAGAAGATAACTATTAACATTGCATTTAACTTTTTGAAAATTAAAATCGATTTGAAAGCAAAGAGTCGAAGAGAGTTCCACAAATGGTAAATGACAGAGAAGAAATTATAAATATAGAAATCTTACATCTAGCCATTTTAAATGTAGTGGAAAGACTATATCGAATCCATTGTTAAATCCGCTGCTATGAAAGACGGTTCTCTGTGCAGGGCCTGGAAGTTTTTCCCGTCTGCATCTATCCTGCACATATATAAATCTACCATCCGCTCGTGTATTGAATACTGCTGCCACATCTGGTCGGATGCCCCTGCTATTCTCCTCGGGGTTCTTGACAAAATACAACGGAGAATCTGTAATGTGATCGATACCGACTTGGCAGACCGGCTGCAGTCACTCTCTCACCGGCGCGACGTGGCTTTCCTGTGCCTCTTCTATAAATACTTTCACGGCTTCTGCTTCGATGAACTTATATCACTGGTGCCCCCTAGGTACGAATTTGCACGAGATACTAGATTAACAACTAGGTCCCACCCTTTTACAGTGAAACCGATAAAATGTAACCGCAATTTCTACTCTAACAGCTTCTTTTCTCACACTTCCCGCCTGTGGAATTCCCTTCCTCATACTTGCTTCCCCGACAGCTACAATCTCCAGGAGTTTAAATGTAAGGTCAATAGACACATACTAACACACTAACTCGCATCCATTCTCTCAAACACTCTTCCCATCTACATCCTTACCCGTCTATCACCCTCCTTCTGACATTTCCTATATCTAACCACTCTTTCTCACCAACTTCCATTATGTAAACCCCCCCTGCGCAATAGTGGTAGTGGAAGGCCTTGCTTCGGGTGAACTGATTAAAAACATGGGACATTGTCGCCAATCCAGTAGTAGGCTTAAATTACAATTCACTATTACGATAAAAAAAAACAGATGTAAGCAACGTTTCGGCGGCTAAAATGTAGACTAGAGCCAAGATTCCAGGTCAGAATCAATAACATAGCAGATTGTGTGTGTGTGTGTGTGTGTGTGTGTGTGTGTGTGTGTGTGTGTGTGTGTGTTTTATCAAGCATCTCTAAATACGAATCATCAGACCAGATGTGGCATCAATATTCAATGCATGAATAAATTCAGAAGAAACAATTTGTATTAGAAGATTCACTGCTTAAATTAAAGTGCTGAAGGACATCTGAAAATTTTAAGAAGTTTAAAATTTGTGGCCGCAAGAAAAGGTGAAACAATTTTTAAATGAAGACCTTTAAATTTAAACACGGTTCAAACACGAGAGTCAAATATTACTTTTACATAAATGAAATATATACATCTAATATTATTTAAATACAAATCAAAGTTTACCGTTTCCCTGTGAATAATAATTAAGATATAAACTAGTATATAATACGCACAAGGAAATAGGTTATCGTTGAAGATTAATCTTACAATAGAAACCTGAGCGTGTTGCAGTAATAATCGTTATTTGAAACGGAAATGTATGCAATCTTAGAATGTTTTGTTAATGGAAACCTAAGTTTTAATCCAAAATACTTTCTGACTTTCCACTGAATATTTAAGCTGATTTACGTACGTAATGCTAATCATGCTAATCAACTCTGGTACTTGAACAGGCAATGAGTTACTGTGAGAGGAATGGCAAAAAATAAATAAGCACATACAGTTTAGATTACAGTTCCATATCATTACTGGGGGAGTTACTGACAAGTGAGATCAGACAGTCTCTAAATTCGGTCTGCTGATTCTATCAAGCTGATAACTGTCAAGCAACAACCTAGCTCACAAACACACGTATCCACAAACAGAAACCCTCATATATGTACGTCTGTACTGAAACTGAGGCATAAATATTGCGTGACGAACACACTGAAGAAAGCCAACAACATGAAAGAAGACGGTAAAAATTCCCCCTTGATCGTTTATCCTGAAGGAAAGTAGTGCACTGTATTATGAACGGCATCAAACACAATCGTATCAAACATGAAAAACCCGAGAGAGACGGTGGTGAGGGTCTGATCTTGATTTTATTAAGAACGTCTAATGAATCCTACCGTATCATTTTTTTATCAGGGTAAACCTCAAAAATCACCAAGAAAAGTAAATTATTACACCCCGTGCAGCACTTCTATTTGCAGATTATGTAAAAAAAATTGTCTCTGTTGGTGGAAAAAACAGTCAATTAAGTGCTATACGTGATACACGCTTTGGGCAATCATGTCTCGAAAGAAGACTAGGCAGAAGATTATCTCGCAGTAGGTTTCCATTGCTTTCTGCGGTAGACTGGTTGCCAGCCAAAACTATAGAAACCAATTTGCCCGGCTATTTAACCTATAACTGGAGGGAAGAGACGGATTAATACAATTCCCAAGAATATTTGCACGTAAGTGATAGAAGGAATTCAACTGGAATTCGAAGTTCTGCGAAAAAGCACCCCACCTTGTTACACCTGTGCAAGAGAATAAAAGACAGTCAGTCAGCTAAGTGCCATACGTGATACACGCTTGGGTGATCATGTCTCGAAAGAGACATGGCTGAATGGGCAGAAGATTATCTCGCAGTAGGTTACCATTGCTTTCTTCGGTAGACTAGTTGTCAGCCAAGGCTATAGAACCCAATCTGTTCTGTTATTTAACCCAAACTGGAGGAAAGTGACGGATTAATACCTTTCCCAAGAGTATTTCCGTGTAGATGAATGCAAGAAATTCAACTGGAATTCGAACTCGGCTCCCCGATTTGTCGTTCCGAGTCGATATCAACTGCACCACAACTCACATCCACAGCCAAAAGTTGTTTTTGTTTATCCGGGAGGAGAGTGTCCGACAACGATTCTTTGAAGCCTCGCGAGTGAGCCCAGGGAAAATCGTGTGTGCGGACGTTCGTTTTGCTCCGAAGGAAGCCGTCTCGGTCGAAAACTACGACGAAGACAACGACAACGACCACGACGGCATCGACGAACAGAGTGGAACTAACAAGGGCGAGAGAACGACGACACCTTGCCTGCACACACAAAATACGACGGCGACGAAAGCGGCAAAGACGGCAGTGCGCTGCGTCGTTGGCAGTAGGAACGAGACGAATGACGACCGGTCATCGAAAGTTAACAGCAACTGCGAAGTCAGGTAAGCGAAGAAAAAATTGAAAAAAACAAAGAAAAAACATAGAAAGAAGAGAGAAACGACGCGCACAGTAGTGAAAGCATAAAGCGTACCACCGTTTTGCGTCAACTTACCGTCCTCGAGACGCCAACCGACACAAACGCATAAAAGCCATTCCCACCCCATAAAAGACAGTAAATAGAATAACATTTCAATTCCAAGTCACTTATATTTGAGAATAAACCAAGCGACAGCATTACTTGGAGTCGAGTCGCAACCATCATGCACAAATACGTAATAAGAAAAAGTTTATGTTGAGAAGGTTGCTTTCAGATGTTCTTGGCTTACGGCCTATCACGTTGAATACACCGGTTCTCGCTCGATCACCGAAGTTAAGCAACGTTGAGCCTGGTCAGTACTTAGATGGGTGACCGCTTGGGAATACCAGTTGCTGTAAGCGTATAGTGACGGATGTGCGTTGTGGTGCAGTGGATAACGGCTCGGAAAGAGAAATCGGTGAGCCGAGTTCGAATTCCAGTTGAATACCCTGTATTCACTTAAGCACTGGTACCCTTGGGAAAGGTATTAATCCGTCCCTTTCCTCCAGTTATGGGTTAAATAACAAGGGTAGGACTTGGGGACCCTGCTCTTAAAAATAAATCCCAATGAATCGTGAAAAAGAAAAATGTTGTAAAAATTAAATAACCTTACCCAAAAATCATTGGTTATGACCTTAAATAATCCCATAAGGATTGATAGGCCGTTAAGCCTCAAAAACAAGCAGATGTTCTTAGATTGCGAAAGAAATACTGAAAGATTTGTCCCAAAAAGTCATGTGTAATCATCAACTCAAGGCGGAACGTTATCCATAAGAGATCCATAATTTGCTTGAATAAAATATGAAATTTAAATCTCATTCAAATAATCGTGCCAAATAACTAAAAAATATATTAACAATTCATATCACATTTGAAAAAATGTACACCAGTCAGCTGGTGCGTTAATAGAGAGAGAGACATTCACAAAATATAATGACATTAAAAAGTAACATTCTGTCAGTGGTTATATGTTTATCATTGTGGTGCATTGGATATCGGCTCGGAACGAGAAATTGGGGAGCCGAGTTCGAATTCCAGCCGAACTCATTGTATTCACTTACGCGCAAATACCCTTGGGAAAGGTATTAATCCCTCTCTTCCTTCCAGTTATGGGTTAAATAGCAGGACAGATTCGGTTCTATAGCCTTGGTCAGCAACCAGTCTACCACAGAAAGCAATGGCAACCTACTGCGCGATAATCTTCTACCCAGTCAGTCATGTCTCTTTCGAGACATGATTGCCCAAGCGTGTATCACCTATGGCACTTCACTGACTGAATCTTTAAAACAAATGTTCAATTCACAATGATGTAATAGTCATACTTGAGAACAAGGAGGAAATTATCATCTCTCTCTCTCTCTCTCTCACACACACACTCACTTTCTCTCTCTCTCTCTCTCTATATATATATATTTATAAATATATATAAAAATATAAAAGAGTGAACATTTAAGTCAACACTCAGGGGCGACAGACTGTTTAATTGTTAAGCGCAGTCATCACGCCACAAGTGTTGGGTATTTCCTCGGTTATATATACGTTTCAGTGGGGCATTTCGGGTAATCTGATCTAAACAAATATCAAAATGCAGACATGAAAACAAATTTTTACTACGTTTCTTAAAAATAGAAAACTAATAATAAGAAGCAAATTATAAACAAATTAACAAACCACCGACGATATAACACCCATTCTTCTTCTTCTATGTGCCCTGTCCCTTCAGGACGTAGGCGATCATGGTTCTCCACCTCTCCCTATCCCTTGTGGCTTTTAGTATGTTTGCGCCTGTTACTCCTGGCAACCCCCGTTTAGTCATCCCCCTGATCAGGCCCTGCAAATATGTTATCCGTTGCCTTCCTCTGTCTCTCTTTCCTTCTATTTGGCCAGTCAGTATCAGGTTCTCCAAGCACTCCTTCCTTATTGCGTGTCCCAGGAACTTCAGTTGTCGCTTCCTGATGCTCAGTATTAATTTCCTTTTTGTTGCCATTCTTTCCAACACCTCATCGTTGCTTGCGTGCTCAGTCCACGATATCCACAGCATCCTTCTCTAGAACCACATTTTCGCTGCTTCCAGTTTTGTCCTCATTTTCGATGATATTGTCCAGCATTCACTGTCGTATTGAAGAACTGACATCACATAGCAATCCAGCACTCTTTTCTTTGTTTCTAGTGAAATTGTCCTGTGTGTTAGTACATTACTCAGCTTCTGGAACGCGTTCTTTGCCATGCCAATTCGCCATCGGATCTCTTTGTAGCACTTTCCTTCTCCTGTTAGAACACATTCTAGGTATTTAAATTTTTGTACTTGCTTGATTCTGGTATCCCCCACCTGTATTTGGCATTTTGAGTTGCACCTTTTACTGATGACCATGCATTCAGTTTTCTTGAATTTTATTTGTAGTCCTTTTTGTCACTCTACACCGCTACCTTCTATAGGAGGTCTTGTAGTTCCCTTTCCATAAATAATAAATAAAATTATATAAATAAATAAAATAATAAAAAATCATAATAAAAAATCAAAAAGTAATAAAAATAAGTAATAAATAACAAATCCAAATAAATAAATTAATCATCGAAAAATAAACAATTAACAAGTCAAATAGATATACTCTAAAAAATAAAGAAATAATCAAGCCACTTCCGCCAAAATAAGCGTTAGAAGGATTACTCACAATGCCCCACTTACACGTATCTATAAATAGCCGATGAAAAATCCAACACATGTGGCCTCTTGACTTCTTTATATATATATATATATATATATATATATATATATGTGTGTGTGTGTGTGTGTGTGTGTGTGTGTGTGTGTGTGTGTGTGTGTGTGTGTGTAAAAGAACGAAGAATAAAATTGCAGCATTCAAATACTAATTTAAAACAGGGTTCAATATAAAAATAGAACAATAAATATTTATTATTTAATATTTACATTACAACCTGGTAATAACTACTACAAAATTTTACGTTTTGTTTTCACATTGGAAAAAACAATGTTTTATCAGGTATTTAGTAAATATGATAATAAACGCTTTATTTAAAATTTATTTGATGAAGCATCAACTTCACTTTCCGTTTTTGGAAAAGTTTCGGTCAAGGTAAAAAAGGTTAAATAAGGAAAAAATAAAAAAGAGAAAAAAAGAAAAAGGAACCAATTAAAGGAAAAGAGATAGGAAAATTAAAAAGGAAAAATTCATCATAAGAAATATTATAGAGAAAGTAGAGAGAAAGTGGCAAAAGGAGAAAAGTATAAGGTTTTCAATGAGACAAAGCAAGTAGAAAGAAAAACAAATAAGATGCTAAGAAAAGCTTATGCCAATGAAAAAAGTTTCGAATTCAAATTTAAACGGAAATAAAGTGCAACAGTAAGTTACAATGTTACAATTCAAAACTTATGGCATTTTTAAATGAAATCCCACAATCAAACAAAACAGTTTTTTTATAGAACGTTAAATGAAGAATAGGTACTATAAAGACTACATTAGCCCGACTTTAGCTTATAAATTCTAATTAAAATTAAAATCAAAATTAAGAGCAAAAAATATAAAAATCTAATACATTGTTAAGCACATTATCAGTAAATCCTGAACATAATATAATACCAAAACTAAAACAGATCACAAATGGTAGTTTAATATTTTTCTATATTTCTTAGATGAGGTAGTATTTACAGTATTTACAATATTCGGACGATTGTCCTCATCTTGGTTGCCATGTGTACGACGTTTCGGTCGTAATATATCCAACGTCTATATCCACTGGGCCGTGTGTCCTTAAGGATATAGACGTTGATTTGACCCAAGGAGTTGTGAGTTCAATACTAGGATACAACAGTGGTGAACAAGTAATTTAAAGGGTGAGAGAGATAACTCACGATTTCCAGTGATTGTAAACGGTTCGGTTCGAAATTTTTAGCATCTAAAGAACGCCGAAGTGTACAACGGCTAAAACGTCGTACAAATAGTAACAAAGATGAGAACAATAGCCAAATAAGGTAAATACTTGTAGTTTGATGTAAATAAAAACATAATTAAACAAAAAGGGGAGAGGTTATAAGTTGGAGTATTTTAGCAGGATTGTAAAGTTAATAATTGTATATGTTTACAATTTACTGTAGTTTCATATGTTTGATTCAGTAATAAATCAGTATTAGGACACTTAATAATTTGCATTTTCGCTTGCAGATAGAGGAAGCGTGGTTCGTCACTAAGCTACAGATTGTAGCTTGTTTTAGAATTTTCCGTTTAACTTCTTTTTTTTCTTCTTTTAACTTCCAAAAATATTTAAAAAGCGAAATCATATTTCGTTTGTCAGTATTAGTGAAGAATGAGAGATGATTATGAAACCGTTCTTTAAATTGGTTCATTGTATTACCAATATAAATTTTGGTAATTCCTAGATTTTCTACTGATGAATTAGAACACTTATTCACAAGGGATTTTGTTAAACACTTGTTAGATAGAGAGCTTTGATTGGGGTTTCTACAATGGCAAAGATTATTTCTGCAGGGCAAAATAAATACCAGCATTAGAATTACGGTTATTATTGATATATAGATTCAGTATTTTGTGTTATGTAATTTAATTATTTTCTCTAAATTATTAGTGCAACTCTCACTAAATTTTCGAGTGTTTCGATTGAACATTTTACTTAAAAGATTATGTTTACGAAAATGTTTATCAATTAACTAAAATATTTATGTCGCAATTTCGTACTCACTAATCGATTAAATAGGGCATTGTACCATATGAATTTTTGTGTCTGTTTTCTTTTCTGGAACAACTATAATATTCTACAAATCTAATTTCAGATGATCTAAACCCAGTATTCAAAAGAATCTTTTCATACACTGTTTTATTTTTCAAATATTTCTTGGCAAAAAGAATAGTGATAATAGAATATGCTGGATTACAGATGGTGGGGGGTTAGAGCCAGGGTGAATATAAATCAGATTTTTTCTTCTTTCTTTATTAAAACTTTTACATTTTACGAAACTTTTTCCAAAACCGAATGTCATTGGATGCTTCATACATTATTAAATAAAGCGTTTATTACCATCTTTATATACTTCCTGATGAGACATTTTTTTCAATACTGAAACAAAATGTACAAATTTGTAGTGTTATTGAGTTTGATTTTTGTTTAATGGCATATCAACTTCTGTGGGTTCTTTATGGCCAAAAAGGTGGGGTTTTAAGGTATTTTTAATGTTCGGTTATAATGAGAAGGTTGATTTAGTCAAATAATAGTGAAAATCTTTTTTGTTTTTATTCTTTTATTTTAGAAAACTGAAAATTTATTCTAGTTTTGTAAAATCTTTCTTTTTTTTCAAAAATGTATTGTTGATAATATTTTACATTCAAAAATGTATATTTTTCTATATAAGTCTACTTTTATATATATATAAAAGTCTATCTTTACACCTTCACAGTGCTTTTACCCCAGTTTGGGAGTAAACTATTTACCCATAGCTGGGACCCTAAAAGGTGCTTCTACTCCGGGCCAAGGTAAACCTGAGAACACCAGCAATTAAGAGGTGGTTCCATGTTTCTCACAACCTCCCAATCAGAGGCCTCGCTGCCGAATGCAGTTTACCGTCATGCCCAGGACCATATTATTGGTCTTTAATTAGTATCTCAACTTCAGTCACTTTTCTACCACCATAACGTAGCTTCCATGTGTATTTTTTTCTAGAAATACTTTAATGGAAATTGTTTTGATGAACTTTCCTCGCTGGTACATAGAACTTATGAATTTAAGTGAAATACTGTATTAGCAGTAAGGTTTCATGTTCTTAGAGTTGAAATGGCTAGATACAACGGTATGCTAACAGTTTATTCTCGATTTCTTGCTTTCCCTTCAATTTTGATGTTCAAAAATTTAAACATAATGTCAGTAGTTATTTTCTGTTTTATTAATTGTCGTTTCTTTATTGTTCTTTCTCCTTAATAGCATGTTTTCTCATATTCTTTGATATCCAGTATCCTCCTTGCTTTTAGTGGCTTGACTGCCGTGCATGGAGCAAAATTAATTTTCAAAAAATCAATATAATACTTCCTGATCATTTTCAATAAATATATTTATGGTGTTTGTTCTGATGAGCTTTCCTCATTGATACCAAAACTTTCGGGATTTAAGTGTAGAGTTACATAGTTGGCAATGTCTCATCGTATAACAACTAAAATTACTAGAATTAACCGTAGAGGCTTCCTCTCTTGCGCTGCTTGCTTATGAAAACCTGTTCCTATGTTTTGATTTCCAGTTAAAAATTTAATTGCAAAGTTAATTGTCATCTGGTGTCATCTTAATTCCTGTACTTTCATTGTCTTTAATAATGCTTTTTTTCTATTCCTATTGTCTTTAATAACGTTTTTTATTACTTGTATTGCACAAACTTTCCTCTTCATCTGATTGATGATATTGTACAGCATTTACGGTCATATAGAACGGCCGATATTATGTAACGTTTCAGATGAATACAATGTATATCTTGTCATTTGTAATGTTCTGTAAATAAAAAGTAGATTATTAGTTGCACTTGACAGGCATAGATTTCATATATTTAGATGAAATATCAGTTTTTAATTTCTGTCTTTTTAACTCAGGTAATTTTATTACTCATTCTCTTAATAGTTTTCTTTTTCTTTTTTCTTTTTCTTATATTCTCTTACACTGTTTTCCCTTGCGTCGTAGTAGCTTTATTACCTTACTCGGGGCAAACTGATTTAATATATATATATATATATATATATATATATATATATATATATATATATATATATATATAAATGTGTGTGTGTGTGTGTGTGTGTGTGTGTGTGTGTGTGTGTGTGTGTGTGTGTGTGTGAAAAAGAGTATTTTTTGTCTTTTAGGTTAAACTTCTTACTATACATTTTTGGTCAATTGTGAGGATCTTTTAGTCTTTTTACTTTTTACGCTTAGGTTCCAAGTATAAAACTTATACAGTCATACTTAGAAAAATATTAATGCTGGTGATAGTTATATGCTTATATCTGCATTTACATTAGTATTTGATAACAGACTGTGATAGCACATTGATATGAGTAAAACCCACCCGGCTAGATTTTCTTAAAGTTCTTGTTGGCATTTTTTATTTATTTATTTGTTTCTCTTTCTTACATTCTTTTAAATTTTTGTAACTATTGCAATTCCTGATTCAGTACCGACAATAAAATCCCCTAAACTAAAAGACTTTGATTCTTACTCTCACGTCGTTCCTATTTTCGTGTTTCTACCGGAAAACGTTCTATATAAAGCCTTTGTGATTTTGGTCAATCGAATTTCTGGCTCCTTTCAGCTACTAACAGCTTCCTCATTTTCCCGCTCAAATGCACTTTTCGTTCGTCTGCCGGAAATATCGAAACTGACATTATCGTTATATAAAAAGAGTTTGCTCCCTTTTTTTTTCTTACAAGAAATAACATAATTTTTTTTTCATAGTTGACAGCATAATCTGGACATTCACTCCATTTTTATTGCTGAATCTTGCTTTCTGTTCCTCCATATTGATTTCTGCTAATCATCTCTCACGTATCTACTGTTTGTCGTGATTTTAGCGATAAAACTGTAAGAAAAATTCAACACATCAATTTTCCAAACGAATTAGCAACACAATATAAAAATGACCCTAATTTCGTCTTCTATCACAATCGCATCTCGTAAAGAAAAAAAAATTTTTTTGAAGATTGTCTGCATGATTCACTTAATTTCTTTTATAGCTACATTGTCTATGAGAAAGCACTGACAAATTCAAATCTACATAAAAATGTATGTTTTAATATATTTATTAGATAGATAGATAGATAGATAGATAGATAGATAGATAGATAGATAGATAGATAGATAGATAGATAGATGCAATGTAAATTGTTAATTTTTCTTATTTTTTTATTTTTATGCTTAACATTTACCTTTCTCCTTAATAGGAGCTTTCCTCATATTCTCTAAAACTAAGTATCCTCTTGCATTCTAGTGGCTTCATTGACTTTTTGGGGGTGAAATGATATTAAAAAAAAGAAAAATACGGATACGTTTAAGTAATAGATAGATAGATAGATAGATAGATAGATAGATAGATAGATAGATAGATCATTAGAAGGCTGAGATAGATAGATAGATAGATAGATAGATAGATAAATAGATAGATAGAGAGAGAGAGAGAGAGTAAGAGAGAGATAAGCTAAAGTAGATAGATAGATAGATAGATAGATAGATAGATAGATAGATAGATAGATAGATGCAATGTAAATTGTTAATTTTTGTTATTTTTTATTGTTATGCTTAACATTTACCTTTCTCCTTAATAGTAGCTTTTCTCATATTCTCCAAAACTAAGTATCCTAAGTTGTTGGTGCAGAGCTAGTGGGTTGGATCTAGAATCAGTTACCCGGACATACTATTAACTTTCAAGACAAAGTATATTTATTTCTAACTTATATTATTCCTAAATTGATAACCCACGTTCCAGTTTGTATATTTCGTTCAACATAACTTACATTTTCTATCTTCAGATCTGTTTTTGTTATTTATTATTTTGTGTGGTTTCTCATCCGGAATCCGCAACAAATTGGCGAGGAAGATTTCGAACACGAACTCACATATACCCCAAGTCGTATATTGAGCATTTTAATTTATAAATATTGCGTACTTCAAAACTATATTATATTGCATTATATTACGTTGAGCCTATTTTATTAACACCAGAACTCATATGAGCTGTGATACAGCGAAACAAGCTTGTATGTGGATTACTAATATATTATGCTCTCATTACGATTGAGCTCTCTCGAGAATAAAATTTTAAAAACAGTTTCCATTTCTGCTATATGCATGACTCTTCAGAAATTAATTGAGTTTTTTCGGTGACTGGCGTGTGGATACACTGCTTATATACAACGCGTTAAAATTTCCTTTCTCTGATTCCATGCGTCGATGGCTTAGGGAGTAGCGACACCGACTGACACCAAATCGCTCGAGTTTTGATCCCGGCCAGAAGCAAGAGGATGCGTCTAGCCCTCTGATGAGCTGTGATACAGCGAAACAGGCTTGTATGTGGATGACTAATATATATATATATATATATATATATATATATATATATATATTAGTACAAAATACTACAAAAGCCAGAGCTAGGACCCCTTAGAAATGATACACCTTCATAGTACTAACAACACTCTTACACACACCACTAATCTAATTTTAAAAATTAAAAGTTTTATAGAAAAAATCGATTTCCTAAATTCAAAATTAAGGTTAAATATACAAAATTAGATTAATTATAAAAATTGTGCTTAAATACACACATTAAATTTTACATATTACCTTAAATACAAACATACCTATTACCTATTTACCTATAACCGTAAATACAACATTAAATCTTACCTCCTACATTAAATTCTACCTATTACGCACCCATTACTTACTTGCCTATTACCTTAAACACTAATATTAAATTTTAACTCTTACATTAAATATTTCCTATTACACACCACAAGCTGTGATCAAATTTAAAATTTAAAATTTAATAGAAAAAGTCGATTTCCTAAAGCCAAAATTAAGGTTCAATATACAAAATTAGATTAATTATAAAAACTGTGCTTAAACACAAAAATATTCTATAGTTGTACAAATAAGCGGTAAGTCCAATCCCATCCCTCCCCACCCCTTGCACTCCCTACTCTGCTCCTCTATGAAATCCAAAGGATAAAGTCTAGTCGCAAGATCATAAAAACTTAAATCATATCCGCTAGTGTTAAATCTGTCTACAAAATTCCAAGACATTAATCAACTATATTCACTATCCACACCACTTTCTTCAAAATTCAAACGGACAATTCACAGGACTTATCGCCTTATCACTAACCCCCACCAACATCCCACACACAACTCACCAAATATAAGAAAAGAAGCTTTCCATTCCTGTCCACACCACCTGATGAGACATTGTAGTTTCAATGCACAATTTGTAGTGGATATATACAAAATTTGTACATGTTCTAAAATATAATATATATATATATATATATATATATATATATATATATATATATATATAATAAAGATTATGTCTATTTAGTATGCAACATATATTCCTAAAATAAAAAAATCGTAATATTCCTATAATATATGGACCGCGATAGCTGTTAATTTACCAGATATTTTTAGAAAAAAGTAAATTATGTAGCGGTCAGTCTCTATCCAAACCTGAAGTTTGCATGGTTCATGAAACTACGAGTTGTGCTAGTCATGAGAGATTATATATATATATATATATATACACGAAATTATTTGTTTAAACATTATTTTTAATTGATACTCGTATTTGAGTAGATAGTCTGTTTATAATCAAACAGTATATATTTTTATTTCTACCGGCCACAAATTTTACGATAATTTTTTTTTTTTAACGAAAATGTATGTCATTTGGCAGGATTCGAATCTGCGACCCCTATCTACATAGGGGAAGCTACCAATTGATCTGGCGCGTCTTAGACCAATTATGATCAACAGTCTAAACAAAGTCAAAACAAGCCTATATAACATAATTTTCGATTCACGCAAATAACCATATCTGCATTGAAATGTATCATAATGTCAACAAATGTAAATATGTTATGGAAATTAACGAAGATTACGAAATAGTTATGAACAACCGACAATTTAAAATTATTTGTTTAAACATTATTTTTAATCGATACTCGTATTTAAGTACATATTCTGTTTCTAACCAAACAGTATATATATTTATTTCTACCGGCCTAACATGTGACCCCTATCGACATAGGAGAAACCACCCCTATTGAGCAGGCGTGTTCTGACCTTTATAATATATATATATATATATATATATATATATATATATATATATATATATATATATATAATAGGAGTTGTTCCAACGACAGAAATTCGTATAGAGGAAAAAAGTGCAAGTAGCTGTGAAGGTTTTGTTTAAAGGCTATTATTATTATTATTATTATTATTATTATTATTATTTGCGTTTCGTATGGTATATTGTGTCCATAATGGTATTTGTGTCGCTACACGTGTTTCGAGTCTAAAGTTGACTCTCTTCTAGCGAATAAACTAATGAATTTACTTATGGATATCTGTTTGTTTTTTCTGATAGCCGAACTATCATGTTTATATAGATAAGTGGTCAGTGAGCAGGTCTGAAAGTTCATATGTGTACGTTTTTGTTTCTGTTTTTTATTTTTTTCACACTCGCCCGTTAAATCTCCTCCGTTTTCAGAATCATACACATTTTGTCGGCTAGAATTTTTTTACACCGACTTGCGAAATTTGATTATGTCTTTATACTTCGAAGTTTTTTTCAACGATTTTGATATATATATATATATATATATATATATATATATATATATATAGAGAGAGAGAGAGAGGGAGATCTGAACAAATTTGACGTTATAGTACACCTTACACCTTAGGAACCTTTCGGCCAACACTTTATTGAAGTCATATATTGGTAAAATTCAAATAATAATCAAAGACACATTAATATAACGTTTGTGAAGAGAAATGTGGAACACGATTAAAAACAAATTTTAATAAAAAATAATTAAAATGTATGGAGTGGTGTGTAAACATAAAATTCCACAATAGTATTGAAATAGAAAAATGACACTCACAAACGCTCTAGCAAACGTAAGGATCGAATAAAGTGCTCCTTTTATCTGCACAGATTGGGCTTGTAGATCTTTCGGTCTACAGCCTTACGAACATGAAGATGGTAAGACGAACGAGCGCTGTACAGAATCGTGAACCATGTGTCTTCGTACCAGGAGGCACAGTCATGACTGTCGAGCAAATGTTGTCCAATTGCAGAATCATGAACGGCTTGAGTAGTTTTATAGAACGGCTTTGACTACCCGAACGCACATTGACAGGGACGCGCTGCGCAATCCGCGTTTCCAACCTCAGATTTGTACGTTCTATGTATACCGCAACAGCTAGGTCCAAAAACAACTGGTTCCTTGAAACACTTGATCTTTCTAGAAATTACACGTTTAATAACTTTAATGGGATAAACATTACTTTCGAAAATCCTCTGCAAAGTACCAAGTTCTTCATCCAACAATCCAGAGGAACAAATCATCAGAGCTCCGTGAACCAGGGTCTCAATTAAGCAAATTTCACAGGATTTAGAAACAAATGAACTCCAACTCAGTAAATGTGGGTTTACGAAATACCCCGTTCGTACGTGGCACAAGGACATCCAAAAAAGGGAGAACCCTATCGTTCTCAACCTCTATCGTAAACGTCAAAGAAGGATAGAGAGAATTAAGTTACGCCAGGAAATTATTAACATCACTAATACTTACCTGGCCCAATCAGATCTATATGTTTGTTCTGTTGGTACAAATCTCTTTATATATATATATATATATATATTTCTGTGTGTGTATGTGCAGGTTGTGAAATGTCTGTACACCACGCGCGTTCCTATTCTTCTATATATCAATGATATTTATTTTTAATGCGGAGGATAAACTAATGATAATATTATGGGATTATTTCATACAATATTGTGTGGGTGATGCTGTCCGAAACAGTCAATGAGAGATACTATATGGTACGAATGGAAAGAAGTTAGAAAAACGAACCAACGTAAAGATGTATCAGAAGAACTAGAAATAGTATCAATTTCTACGTTTCCGGCAGTGATATATTTTTAAGTAAGCGAACAATATAAAAAGTTTATATGAAGGAGCAACATAGGTAGTAATTTCAGCCATCGTTAGTAGACGTACAAAGCGACTTATTAATACCTCGAAATACGTCTTAATATACCAACACGAGAACACTTAAATAAAACACAGGAAGTGCTAAAAAGTCACCAGTTAACGATTGCTATTTGACGTTTATATATATATATATATATATATATATATATATATATATATATATCTGACAGCAGAATTGAGAGTGGATTGCACATCGAGTATTTAA
>JBBBDQ010025187.1:0-30098 GCA_037127315.1 Ascarosepion bandense | reverse complement strand
CGTCTTTTATTTCGTTCGAAGATATTACTCCCTGCAGTTGGGTGTATTGGGTCGTGTGACTCCCTGTTCTGACTGGTCTAGCAGTTTATCGCACGGTGTCCTGTCTTTCGACAGTAATGGCGTGCCATTGGTTTACTTTCTCACCCGTTTGTAGGTCTGTTATTAACTTTTGGTAAGTTTTCTTTTTTATTTTAATTTACGTTTTTCAATTTATTATGAGTCTGGGTTACCAAGTTAGTTTTAAATTTGCTCCCTCCGTGAATCACGCCATATTCATCCGCTAACACTGCTAACTTGTAAGCGGTTTCTGTCTTCCTTTCACCTATGTGAATTTTAACCTCTTCTGTTATACAATTTTTGAATTTATCAATTAATATTGTTTCAATTTTTCATATTCATTTCCAATATTTTTCGCCGTATATCAACGGTCAAAATAAGTTTCTTTTTGTCTTAGTAACTTGACATAAGTTTGGGCTTCACTTTTTTATGATTCCTAAATTTTTGGCAATATACCTCTGTGTGACGACGGTCTGCGACGGAACCAAAGATAAAGTGAATGACGCCTGATTAAGTTGCATGAAACGTTTTTATATATATTAAAAAAAAAAGAAGGATATAACAATCGTCAGTCCCTTATCTTTACGACAGAGCGAAAATTTCGTCTAAGAGTAGTGTTTGGCTTGTTACCATTAATTCGAGCTTTTGGTTGGTAATGTCTGTTCACTCCAATCGGAGTTTTCAAGTTTGTGACGATTCAAAATGTCTTATTCGAGCTTTTCACCGAAGCTTTACGGAAATTGCCGAAGATTGGTCTTTGTGCCTCACCACACACAAAGACCAATCTTCGGTAGTGGCGGTGGTAATTCGTCTTATCTGTCTTAGCTCAGCGAAACAACTGTTTGGTTCGTTGTTTGACTTTAATTCTTTTCGGTCGGTCAGCAGCAGGCTTCTCTCTGTTCACATCTTCAGCCAGGAACTCTATCGGAGGCGACCGTCTCTATCTCTACGGTCGTGGCTCCCCGGCTGGGAACCGTCACTCTTTTGTCGTTACATCTCGACTGGTCTCGTCTTGACTCGAACTGAGCCCGAACCCAACTCAACCCAACTGAAACTCCAACCGCAACTGATGTTGGCCCTCCGTGGCTCTATTTTTATGTCTGTCCCAAATTCTCTTGGGGAAGGCATGGCGGACGCTGGATGTCTATGCAAATCAAATCTTTAGCCAATGAAATCACTCCCGCCTTCAAATTTTGTGGCGGAGTTACTTCCTTCCCTTAGTTTAACCAATAAAGCAGCAATATTTCTGGTGATATCACTTCTTTCCGTCTTCTTCCCTTGATTCAACTGATTACATAATTTATTTTCAGATTTTAAATCTGTTCACAGGAAAATTGAGAATTTCAGGATTCAACCTTTTTGGCCTCATCAAATATTTGTGACAATCTCTTTTCAATAATCCAAACAATATTTTGGCTACGGTTTACTTTCTCAGTGCTTTCAATGGTACGTTGTTTCCGCTTTGTGCAAACAATGACCGGCCGATGCGATGACCTCGTCTGACCTGCTGCCTACACCTGCAATGTTTTTAATTCACTCTATACTCAGATAGTCTTCAATATTTAATTTTGCACTATTTTAGCTGCGTTCATATTGCAACCGAATAAACAATCTGTTAGCCTTATTTTTCTCTCTGTTCATATTGGAACAATTAATCTGCACAATTAATAATACAACTAATAATAGTTTCTTTCGCTCCGTCGTGCTAAAATAGTGTTATATTTTTCCGCGTGCAAAAATAGTGTTACATCTGGAACAAGTTCATAACTCGTGAGAATAGCTGATTTTACTAAATCATAATCTGTACTATCCTTTATTGAAAGAATTGCATACGTCGTCTGAACCTTTCCGCAACACTGGCTATGTATTTCTCGGCCAGTTCAAACAAGGATCCAACCCCGCGTAAATGTAAAAATCGGCCATGTACCATACCCCGCTTATGTGGGGTGTCTTAGGTAAATATCGTACTTCCAAGCAATGCTCGTCTTCTTACCGTCCCTCCTATCTTCCTGTCGCAAGGAAATGGATTGCAGAACTGAAAGTCAGAGAGGTATTAAGCTCGTTATGTAGGTTACTCAGTGTGTGTCTCTGCCCATCTTGCCTTCAATGTGCCCTGAGTGTCAAATTTTTCAAGCATTGCCCCCTCATTGAGTGTCCCAGAAATTTCAGCTTCCTAACGGCTCACATATTCCATCCATGATATTCTCGGCATTCTTTTGCAGAACCGCCTCTCTGACGCTTCGAATCTCCTATTTATTTGTGAGAAAATCGTCTGCCATTCACTGTCAGTATTGGAGAATTGATACATAGCAGCTCAGCACTTTAAAAATTAAAATTAAACCCTTTCATTTCGGAATTTCAAGATACAGTTCGATAGATTATGGTCAACGCTTAAAGTCTTTGTAAAGTCTGTAATTTTGATGTCTATTTAAATGTTAAGACATTTAATATTTTTTATATTTTATGAAAAGATGTAATTTTTGTAAACCTCTGTTTCTGCTGTACAACGACATGAAAACTCACGCAATTTACCAGTTATCTCCATTGGATTTGAAGAAAAAAATGAAAAGAAATTTCTGTTAGCTTCATAGTCTAACAGTGATTTGGAGTTTATGTTATTTTAATGTCTGTTATTAATAGACGTGTCAGATTTCATAGATCAAACAACTGCGTCTTTTTTTTTTTTCAACACATTAAAAAATCATTAATGGCTACTTTAACTCAGACTAAGTCACTAAAGTCAGGGCATTATTTACAAGAGTATCTATCTTCAAGCCGGCTCGGGAAGAATATGGCGACAATGACCTTGAGCAATATCCTGTGTGAGTAGTGTCTAAATTGTGAAATCCTGCAAGTATATTATTTTAGCCCGATCGAGACGAAATTATTTATATAAGAGAGAAAGAGAAGAGCTTTTAAAATAACTGAATACGTAAGAAAGACAACGTAAGAAAAAATATGCGGGAAAATTATCAATAAATATATGAATAATAAAGAAATGTCGTTGATTTTGTCCATATTTTGATTTGAAATGATTACTAAAGCTTCAGTATGGTATTGTAATAGGCAAAGTTTAATGAATAAAATAAAACTATTTCTTAAATCTCCTGAAATGTGTCACCTACTTATCTCCTAAATCTTGTCTTCTGACACCTGCCGGGTAGTGATCATCATCTCTCAGTTGGCTGCACCACCCCATTGCACTGGAGGGGTGGATCGGTGGTCGCCGCCAAGAGCTGGGTAATTTTTGTCCCTGGCCCGAGTGTACTCAATCGGATACCCACGTTAGATGTGTTGCAACTCGACCCGGTGGGGGATAGTAAAATAAACTTATCTCCTGATCACCAGCATTCTTAAGGGCATGTTAATCAGCCAAGTTCATTTCTGAATCTAGATAAAACAAAACAAAAGATCAAAGACCCTGTACCAAAGCGAAGGATAATACTACGAACATTCGTTGCACTCACTAATCACTTACTGACCTCTAAATAAACCCAGAAAAATGGTGCTTTGAGGTCAGTTCCCTTTAACCCTTCCACCATCAACTCTACTAACCACCAATCTGCCTAATATAAAGGATGAAGAATCTCACTTTCCCTTTCTATCTCTGTTCAAGCCTAATCCGAGAAAGATACGATTTGTATTCATAAAAAAGAAAAGAAAAGAACCTTCCAGAACAACCTCAATCCATTTTTAATGTAAAAACTAACATACTGCATCAACCTCTACAATAGGCGATAAACATGTGGTTCTACCAGAAAGCTCAGCGAATAACATGGACAGAACACGTAATCAATGAGGAAAATAGGAACAAAGAATATTTTTAACTTACAATAAAAAAGAGTGACATGGAATTTCTGAGACATAATGAGGAAAGAGGGCTCAGTGAATTTAACACTGGTAGGTTATATTAAAGGCAAGAGAAACAGCGGTAGTGTTATAGCAGTGAGCAAACTACTTAATCTGTTTGAGAGAATGGATGACAGAACAAGGACAAAGAGGGGTAGTAAAGGATAAACAATTATAAAAAAAACAAAGTTGTAGAGAGCGTAGTCCTGAACAGAAGAAGAAGATATACGTAGGCAGAGGATGGTACATGAACATTTCGGAGTGACGCGGTGTGGTACATGGATTTTTTTGGTAATCTTACACAGGGCCGCGGATACTACCTCTGACAGGAGAGTTTATGCCTGATTGGGGTCTCCGGTTTGTGTTTTGTGACCTTCGCTATCTTATGTTTGCATATAAAGAATGACAAATTTTTGTAGATTTTTATGCCATTCTATTGTTTTTTTTTCTTTTAGTCCAAATGCGTGAATTTGTTTTGCTCATGCGTGCTAAGTCTCGAAAAAAACTATAAGAAATTCATTATTTTTTTAGCCATAATGTTGTTGAATGTGTTAAAATGATTCCACTTTAAAAAGAAAAATATCAAGTTGATATTAAAAATTGCCGTAAAACATTGTTAATTTTGTGGCGATAGAAGTAAAAATGTATTAAAATTCACTCTTTACAAATAGAATGACAGAGAAATTATCTCTCTTTTTCTCTCTACACAATGTATCCATTCCTTTTTTTCCTATAACCTGGACATAGGCTATTTGGTCAGCTGACGTCTTGTGGAAGCCAACCAATGACTAATGCTCCCGCCAACGTCAAAGCAGAAATGCGCAGGCGTTACGACAGTATAAAACAACCAAAACCACGCGTATAACCTTTTTCTCTTCTCTTGGTCTTTTGCTCTAAGTCGCACATACGGGCGTGTGTGGGAGCTATGTTTCAAGTCGTCGGAAATTCAACGAACAACAAACCAAAAGGACGATGTATTAAAAAAAAAATATCCACACAAGAAAAGAGATACAGAAAATCAAGAATTCAAAAGAACAATCCACACGAGCAAATACCGGAACAATTCACATGAAACTTTTTGTAACCTCCACACTAAAATACACATAAAGTGATGGACCTTCACCTAAACGAACGAAAATCTATAACTCATGGAGTAAACCACAAAAATAAACAAATGATGGTATAGTTCGTACAAACCCGGTCTTTGTTTATCGTCACGACCACATCAAAACCATACTGGTCACCCTACCGTATCACTATATTATGGTTTATTTAAAATGGAATGATCTGCTATGACACGTCTCTAATTTGCATTTATATAAATAGTATTATTTTCAATTTCTCTAGTTGAATTATTCACGTGTGATCCATTGTTGTACGTAATTAGGTTACAATAAAGTTTGTATTCTATATGAATATTATCTTATAAAAAATGAGATGTAGTAGAGTGTGTGGGGGGAGGCATATCATAGATTCGATGGGGAGAGCCAAAAGACCAATGTACCAGCCCTGATCACACACGTGAGTAGAGAAAGAACACAATCTATTTCATTCGCTTGACCTTGCATTTTAGAGTGCCACAAGTTATAACAATGTGGTGAGATTCATTCTTTTTACTTCAGAAACAAATCGTCTCTTCCCTGACATCCCAATTTTTTATCAATAAAATGGAGAACAGGTTCTGTCTTCTTTTTCTCCATCCCCAATTTTTTGTTGGTGGATATGAAAAGCCCAAGGGAAATTAAGAAACAGTTTTATGTAATTTCAGTCAACGTTTCACGCCAACCATCATGAACGCCATGGATCCTATAGCTGGTCAGAAACTTAGGTACTTCCACTCACTCGCCAAAAAAACCCCAAAAAAACCAAAAAACAAAAACAAAAACAGCATAGCATGATGTTAAAAGTGCTCAAATTTAATAAAAACAAAGTTTTATCATCAAAATATTTATGTTATTATTAAGAGGAAAGATCAAAGTCTGTTTTCATTATTTTTAAAATTCTTTACTTCTTTTCAAACACGTTCGAAATTTTGGTTATTTTATTTTCTTTCGTCAGCGATTTGAAGTAGGGAGCTCGATCATGTTTATTAAATTGGCCTTGTGCCAAACATAACCGAATTCCCCACAATTTAAGCATATCAGAAGGTTGGAACAATAAAAGTACTTCGTTCGTAAATTTATTTATAGGACAGAATAAAGTAGAAAGTGACATTATTAAATGTGGAATTCTTCTAAGAAAAATAGTAATAAAGACTTAATTAAATCCAGAGTCTGTTTGTTGTTGTAAGGTCTTTGTCCCTTTCTTTCTTTTTGCGGCTGGCGAGTAACTGAAGAAGAAGAAAAAGCGGTAAAGTATATCGACGTTAATTTTAGGAGTCTATCATGTTACCAGTCTGCTACGGCTTACCTCCCTTCCAGCCCTCCTATCCAAAGGGTCTCTCTCACCTTACTCCGGTTACTTCCGCCGGTGCCCTGGCCTTTTCGACAGCTTCGCTGACGGCGTGCGGACGGCATGCGCCTTCTTTCTTTCTTTCTGTCACACTAAATCCCTTCGACATCTCCGGTAAGCTTTATCTTTTTTCCTTTCCCAAATACAGACTGAACTTATCTCGCAATATTTCCCCCTTGTTTAAACGAGCCGTGTTCATCTTCCCCCACGTGCAGACTTTCCATTTTTCTTCTCTGAACCCGCCGTTACTCAGCTCCACTTGAATGTTTTCCCCTTCCATTCATTTGTTGTTATATTGTTTTCCTAAACAATGTCTTTCTCTTTCTTTCAGTTTTTTTACCTTGTCCGAGTTTTCAATAAACCTGTTTTGAAATGTACTTTGACTCAGAGTCTTGACTCTCGGCAGGAGTTAAACGCTAAATGTCTAAAGGCCCCTTACGTTCGGCGAACACAAGGCGGCCCGGAGGCATTATAGTAAAAAAACGGAGATAGATGTCCCGTAGAAATTCCAGTGAAAGAAAGACGTTTTCCCTCCTTACGGAAAGTTGTTTAACGGTCCTGGACCGTCAGAACTCGAGCGTCACGGTCAACTAGAGTAGTGTCTCTACACGGTCACCACCTTTTGCTCCCTCACCCCAACTATGGAAGAAAATTTGTCGAGTCGCTCGAGGACCCACTCCTCAACCCGCTCTCGGACTTCCCGAAGGTCGTCCACAGCGGCCGCCGCTGTTGCCGCCCAAGCGAAGGCGGAAGCTGCTAGAACACGCGTGGCCTACATTGATGAGGAACTGAGGGTTAAAATGGAGCTAGAGAGGATAAAAGCTAGAAAGGAAGCGGCTGTAGCCGCAGCCGAAGCAGAAGTCTTAAGGGAAGCTGCCGAACAGGAAAGCGAACGGTCCAGCCATCACCGCATGAAACTTATCTCCGCTCCGGTCGACCCCAGCGCACGGGTCAGGGAGTATTTAGCCGACCAAGCGAAGCAACCAAAACAAGAGATGCCTGGACCCCTACCACTTCCCAATGAAGAGAGCGCTCAGGTAAGCCAGCTCGCCTCACATAGACTGGCTAATCTGGATAGACCCGCCCAAACGACACCCCCCGTCATAAGCTACCATTCTCCCAACTCACACATCGGGGGCAATGAACCACGCGACAACTGGTATCCCTCTCACACTAGGGACATCCTCCAGCCTCAACAAACCACGGAATTCATGAGGTATCTAACCCGGCGGGAACTTATGACCACTGGTTTGCCACCTTTTAATGATAGACCAGAAGATTATAAAAAGTGGAAACGGTCCTTCCAAGGCGCCGTAAGACGCCTCAGACTCACACGTGATGAAGAGATGGACCTTTTAGTGAGAGGGCTCGGCAAAGAGTCACGGGAACATGCCGAGAGGCTAAGGTCAGCCCACCTCAACCACCCTGAAAGGGGACTCCAAAGGATATGGGAGCGACTCGAGGAATGTTACGGCGCCCCTGAAATGATTGAAGACGCCCTCTTCAGAAGAATCGACAATTTTCCCAAACTATCGAGCGGTGAATTCCCCAGACTGAGGGACCTCAGCGACTTGGCCACAGAACTTCTGTCCGCTAAAGAGGACGGAGATCTCCCCAGCCTTGCCTTCCTGGACACTGCTCGAGGCCTTCATCCCTTTGTGGCCAAGTTACCACCCTCGCTTCAAGATGAATGGCTATCAGTCGGATCCGACTACAAGGAACGACACCGAGTCATGTTTCCCCCCTTCGAGGTATTCGTGAGCTTTGTATCACGACAAGCTAGGATCAGGAATGATCCTAGTTTCAAAGTCAATCTTCTAGCTAGCGGGTTCTCCCGTAAAGAAAACAAACAAAAAATTGTAACGGTACACAAAACCATGGTATCTCCTACGCCCTCCGACACCACACGTCCCCACAGTGAAGCAAGGGACTTGACCCAGTACTGCCCGCTACATGAGAAGTCCCACCACCCACTGCTGAAATGCCGGGCCTTCCGAGAAAAGGCATTGACAGAGCGCAAGACCTTCGTCAGAAACAGGGGCATCTGTTTTAAGTGCTGTGCTTCCACCGCGCACGTGGCAAGATTCTGTAAAGCAGATGTTACATGCAATGAATGCAACAGCAAAGATCACAACACTGCTCTCCATCCTGGACCACCACCAGAGACCATCAGCACTAAACCCGCCACTAAGGACGGCGGGGAGGATAAAACCCCTGCAGCTGCCGGAGTAGTTTCGCAGTGCACTCAAATCTGTGGCGGCGACCTCTCGGAGAACTCCTGTTCCAAGATATGCCTCGTCAACGTTTACCCTGCAGATCAACCCGACAAGGCAGTGAGGATGTACGCCATTATCGATGAGCAGAGCAACCGGTCTTTGGCAAACTCAAGCTTCTTCGATAGATTCAACAGCAACGAGCCCAGTTTCCCATACTCCCTTAAAACCTGCGCAGGAGTAACTCAAACCATGGGAAGAAGAGCGACAGGCTTCCAGGTGGAATCCTTGGACAGAAAGATCAGCCTTCCTCTTCCCAGCTTGGTGGAATGTAACAGAATACCCGACGACAGGTCCAGCATTCCCACACCTGAGGCAGCCTTCCACCATCCCCATTTGAAGAAGATAGCGCACCTCATCCCTACTCCGGAGCCTAAAACCCCTATAATGCTCCTTCTAGGACGTGATATCCTGAGAGTTCACAAGGTACGTGAACACATAAACGGGCCCCATGACGCCCCTTACGCACAAAGGCTGGACCTGGGGTGGGTGATAGTAGGCAACGTCTGCCTAGGGAGATTTCACCCACCCACCGTGGTGAAAACGATGCATACAAATGTATCCGAGGGAGGCCACCCTACCCTTTTCGAATTATGCCCGAACAACTTTAAAGTTCAGGAGAACTACATCGGCAACGGGCTTTACTCCACCGATAACGATGGCTATATATTTCAACGGACCAGTGATGACGAAAAGGTAGCCCCCTCCATTGAGGATATTGCTTTCCTCAACCTCATGGAACGAGAAGTCGAGAGGGACACCGACCACAACTGGGTTGCTCCCTTGCCGTTCAAAACCCCAAGACGCCGTCTCCCTCCAAACAAGATACTGGCCGAAAGACGGTTTACCGGATTAGTCCGTAACCTGGAAAAGAAGCCAGATACGAAGAAGCACTTCTTCTCCTTCATGGAGAGACTGTTCGAAAACAACCATGCGGAAAAGGCCCCTCCACACAAACAAGATGAGGAATGTTGGTACCTGCCCATCTTCGGCGTGTACCACCCTAAAAAACCGGACAAAATCCGGGTAGTCTTCGACTCCAGCGCTAAGCACGATGGAATATCCCTCAACGATGTGTTAATAAGCGGACCCGACCTTAACAACTCATTGATTGGCGTCCTCAGTCGTTTCCGAATGGAGCCTGTCGCCGTCATGGCAGACATCGAACAGATGTTCCACTGCTTCCTGGTAAAGGAAGAGCACAGGAACTACCTAAGGTTCCTTTGGTACCTAGAAAACGATCCTAGCAAGGAGATGACGGAATACAGGATGAGGGTCCATGTATTCGGAAATAGCCCATCCCCATCCATAGCCGTCTACTGCCTTCGGCAGGCGGTTAAGAAGGGCCTGCCTAACTACGACCCAGCAGTCGAGCAATTGGTCAATAACAACTTTTACATTGATGACTGTTTGGGATCCTTCACCACCGAGGAAGAAGCCATTTCCTTAATCAAGAACACACAGGACATCTTGGCGCAGTCTAATTTAAGGCTTCATAAAATAGCCTCCAACAGTAGAAGAGTCATGGGCGCCTTCCCTTCCACAGACCATGCGAGCGTTATGAAGAACCTCGATTTGGGCACAGATGAATTACCTAGACAGCGCAGCCTCGGGCTTGAGTGGGACATCGGGAAGGACATGTTCACGTTCAGCGTGCCAACATCAGAAAAGCCGTTTACACGCAGAGGTGTCCTGTCGACGCTCAACAGCCTGTACGACCCTCTGGGATTTGCTGCCCCCGTCGCTATCGAGGGAAAATTCATCCTGAGGGAGTTGACGGACAAGAACGCCGAATGGGACTCCCCCCTACCCAAGGAGATGTACGAACCTTGGTCGTTGTGGAGAGACTCCTTAAAGGCCCTAAACGAGATTCTCATCCCTAGGATGTTTACAACTCTACCTCCCTCTAAAGCGGCACGCAGAGAGCTGCACATCTTTTCCGATGCATCCACTAAAGCCATCGCTGCAGTAGCCTACCTCAGAGTCATCGACGGTAAAGGAAAAAGCCACGTTGGCTTCGTCATGGGGAAAGCAAAGCTAGCTCCACGGCCCGAACACTCGATTCCAAGACTAGAGCTCTGCGCGGCCCTCCTTGCAACGGAACTGAGTGAGCTGATCTCTTCCGAGATTGACCTGAAGCCTCATTCCACCACCTTCTACACTGACAGCAAAGTGGTGTTAGGCTACATCCACAACGAAACTAGACGTTTCTATGTGTATGTTAGCAATCGAGTACTGCGGATACGAAGATCCTCTCACCCCGATCAATGGAGATACATACACACAGACCTGAACCCCGCTGACCTCGGCACTCGTTCCGTGCCCGCATCTCACCTGCAAACCACCACCTGGCTCAATGGCCCCAGCTTTCCTCTGCCAGGAGGCAAGGACGACCCCGGCTACGATCTAATAAATCCAGAAAGAGACGCAGACGTCCGTCCTCAAGTGTCCACGTTAGCTACGTCTTCGGCAAATCTACAGCTCACTACGCTGCGGTTTGAGGGGTTTTCCACTTGGCTGTCGTTGACTAGAGCCCTAGCCAATCTCATACATATCGCTGGCACCTTCCACCAAGCTCATACCACCTCAAGAGGTGAATGTAGAGGGTGGCATTATTGCCCCAAAACACGCACTGTCGAGGAACTCTTACAGTCAAAAAATACCATCATCCGATCGGTGCAGGAAGAAGTCTACCCTGAAGAACTCTTGAGTATAGCACGCAAGGAGGATCTCCCTAAAGGCAGCCCGCTTAAAGACCTCAATCCTTTCATCGACAATCACGGCTTGTTGAGGATTGGGGGTCGCACTGGCAAAGCAGAGATCGAAACCAGAGAGAAAAACCCTATTGTCATCCCTGGGAGACACCACGTCGGATCTTTGATCGTGGGCTACTACCACGAGCAATCCAAACACCAGGGACGCCTGTTCACCGAGGGAGCCATCCGTGCAGCAGGATTTTGGATAATCGGTGGGAAGAGATGCGTGAGCCGGCACATTCACCGCTGCGTCACCTGCCAAAAACTCAGGAACCCCACCCTGACACAGAAGATGGCTGACCTTCCTGCCGACCGTCTCAGCACTAGTCCTCCCTTCACCAACATCGGCTTAGATGTGTTTGGTCCTTGGGTAGTCTCCTCACGCCGAACTAGAGGCGGACTCGCCAACAGCAAGAGGTGGGCGGTAATGTTTACTTGTATGAGCACTCGAGGTGTTCACATTGAAGTCATTGAATCAATGACCGCCTCCAGCCTCATCAACGCGCTCAGACGCTTCTTCGCCATCCGCGGCCCCGCTAAGCACATACGCTCCGATTGCGGAACCAACTTTGTGGGCGCTTGCAGGGAGCTGGGCATCGAGTCTCCCATAGATATAAGCTCAGTCTCTAGATACTTGGCAGGGCAGGAGTGCACCTGGTCTTTCAACCCTCCCCATGCTCCACATATGGGAGGAGCTTGGGAAAGGATGATCGGCATAGCAAAAAGAATATTGGATGCCATGTTCTTGCAGTACAAGCATAGGATGACCCATGAATCGCTCACCACATTTTTGGCGGAGGTCTCTTACATAATCAATGCCCGCCCCCTCATTCCTGTGTCGTCAGATCCGGATCAACCCCTGATACTTACCCCTGCTATCCTCCTCACTCAAAAAACAGGTGTTCCCTTCACGCACGAGCGTGAATACGGACCCAAGGACATCCTAAGAAGCCAGTGGAAATTCGTTCAGCATCTGGCCGAGATTTTTTGGAGCAGGTGGAGAAGAGAATATCTATCCTCGATCCAAAAACGTTCCAAATGGAGGTCGGAGGTACCCAACCTTGAACCGGGGAACGTGGTGCTGCTCAGGGACGAGCAAACCAGCAGAAACAAGTGGCCTCTAGGACTTATAACCCGTGTCTTCCCTAGTGAGGACAATCTAGTACGTAAAGTTGAGGTCAAGATCTACACTGGGAATTGCGCTAGACTCCTCCTTAGACCCATCACTGAAATTGTCCTTCTCAGCGCCAAAGAGTAACTATTTATGACGTGTCATACGTCAGGCGGGGAGTATCATGTTACCAGTCTGCTACGGCTTACCTCCCTTCCAGCCCTCCTATCCAAAGGGTCTCTCTCACCTTACTCCGGTTACTTCCGCCGGTGCCCTGGCCTTTTCGACAGCTTCGCTGACGGCGTGCGGACGGCATGCGCCTTCTTTCTTTCTTTCTGTCACACTAAATCCCTTCGACATCTCCGGTAAGCTTTATCTTTTTTCCTTTCCCAAATACAGACTGAACTTATCTCGCAATATTTCCCCCTTGTTTAAACGAGCCGTGTTCATCTTCCCCCACGTGCAGACTTTCCATTTTTCTTCTCTGAACCCGCCGTTACTCAGCTCCACTTGAATGTTTTCCCCTTCCATTCATTTGTTGTTATATTGTTTTCCTAAACAATGTCTTTCTCTTTCTTTCAGTTTTTTTACCTTGTCCGAGTTTTCAATAAACCTGTTTTGAAATGTACTTTGACTCAGAGTCTTGACTCTCGGCAGGAGTTAAACGCTAAATGTCTAAAGGCCCCTTACGTTCGGCGAACACAAGGCGGCCCGGAGGCATTATAGAGTCAATTGAAGTGTCTTATTGTTGTTGTTGTCTTCTTTTTGTTAAAGACGAAGAAGAAGCGATAAAGGAAAACAGCACACAAGAAGGTGAGGGAGTGCGAATGTGTGTCGCTGGGACAGTTGTGTTCGATTTCTTTTTCTACATCATGGCTGGTTGAACGTTCTCTGCTTCCTTCGCCCCTGTCTGTTTGATATAAAAAGAGTAAGTTGAATCAAAGAACTTTTTGACACTGGCTTGTAACTTTCTCTCAGTTTTGTAAATCGCCCCCCCCCCCTATTTTCATTGGCTAGAAAATAATTCGCGAAATTTGTCTGGATACTTTTTCCTTCAGTACGGAACCAATCCTTTTTCCTATTGGTCAAAATTAGATTTCACACTGGCTCGCGAATTTGTAAACGGTAAAGAAAAATTAATTATTTTTATTTTGTACTCATCACAGTGTTATATTTTCGTTAAAGTAAAAATTTCTATTGCACGTGATTTTGCACACGTTCCTTTTCCTTTAAAAAGGCTGAGTTCTTTTCTTTCTTCGGCATTTTGTTTACCTGCTCTTGCGTTTACTACTACCCGCTCTTGCGTTTACTGCATGCTCTTGTGTTGCGTTTACTACTTGCCTTTGCTATTGGCTGTGAAATTAGTTCGGTAAAGCCTAGTAAAGAGGTTTTGTTCTGTCTTCAGTTTTACGCTAAAACACCACCACAATTTACCGAACTAATTTTCTATTTTCCTCATGGAGAAAATAATTCGCCTGGACAAATTTGACGTTTCCTCGGCAGACCCAAAGGCCAGCAAGCTTTGGAGATTATGGTATCGTAACTTTAATTACTACCTCTCAACTATTGCTTCGTTAATCCCTGATAAACTCGAAGTTCTCTATTTAAACATCGGTCCCACTGTTGCTGACGTTATCGAGGGTTGTTCTGGCTTTGAACATGCTGTTGACTTACTGAAAGGTATCTACGACAAGTCTCCAAGTGTTATTCATGCTAGACATCTGCTTTCTACGCGTTTGCAACAAGAAAGCGAGTCTGTCGACCAATACCTTCAGGCCTTGAATCGACTTGCCGCTGACTGTTGCTTTAAAGACGTAACGGCCACCACTTACAGGGATGAATCTGTCCGTGATGCATTTATTCGTGGTCTTCGGTCCTCATTGATACGTGCTAGGCTCCTTGAAACTGACACTCTAACTCTCGCAGAAGCTTCTCAATGTGCTAGGGCTTTAGAACAAGCTCACTTTCGCGCGGAATCGTATGCCACCCAGATTGGAGCAGCCGCCGTTACTTCTATTACTGGAACTAAAAATGTGTTGACCGATTCTGCCGAGGAGGCCACTGGTATTTCTAAAAATTCTGCTCTAACTGATTCTCCAATGAAGTGTGACTCTGTACTGTTCTCTGCTGCCCTTCCTGTTCGTGGCAAGTGTTACAACTGTGGAGGAAGACGTCACTTTAAGGACGACCGCCGCCTCTGCCCTGCCCGCGATAAGGTATGTCGAAGCTGTGGTAAACTCGGGCATTTTTCTAAAGTTTGCCGTTCTACTCTACCGACACATTCACGTTCTTCTTCTACTATCATAGGGGCCCGTGCTAAAGGTGGTGATAGTTGCCCTCCTATCACCGAAACTGTGGAGTTAAAAGGGAAAAAGTTAACTGCCCTTATAGACACCGGCAGTTCTGATAATTTTATCAGTGCCCGTATTGTCAAAACAATGAGACTGCCCACTTTAAAACGGAACCCCGTAATTTCTATGGCATCATCCGCCGTTTCCCTTAAACTGTCTGAATATTGCACCGAGAACATTTTCTTCAATGGTTGCGAATATAAAGAGATTGACCTTACTGTGCTTCCTGACTCCTGTATGGACATTATACTCGGAGTGCCGTTTTTGAAACTACACCGGGGTATTACTATTTCTTTTGGTGGATCTCAGGAAGTTTTAAAAATCTGCGCGCTAACCAGGATCAGTTGTGCCCCTGTAAAATTGTTCCGAAACCTGACCCCTGATTGCAGACCCATTGCTATTAAATCCCGAAACTACCGTGCGGAGGATGCCCGATTTATTGAAAAAGAAATTCTTCAACTGCTTGAAGACGATGTCATTGAAACCAGCTGTTCACCGTGGCGTGCTCAAATTGTTGTGACTTCGTCGCCTAATAGAAAGAAACGATTGGTGGTTGATTTTTCCCAAACCATTAACCGTTTCACACTACTTGACGCGTACCCTTTGCCTCGGATTGAGGATCTCGTAAACCGAATTGCCCAGTATCATATTTTTAGTACGATTGATTTGTCTAAAGCTTACTACCAGATCGAAATTTGTCCCGAAGATCGGCCTTACACGGCTTTTCAAGCTGGAAATCGTTTGTATCAATTCAAACGAATACCCATGGGTGTCACTAATGGGGTTTCTGCCTTTCAACGATTTATGAATTCCTTTATTTCTGAAAATAAGTTATCCGGAACTTTTTCTTACATTGATGACATTACTATTTGTGGTAAAACTCAAGAGGAGCATGACGCTAACTTGGAACGTTTCTTAAAGGCTGCCTCAACATACAACCTCGAAATAAACCGAGAAAAATCAAAGTTTTCGCTTCGTTCTATCAATTTGCTTGGATACCAAATCTGTGACGGAACTATTCAACCTGACCCTGAGCGTTTGAAACCTCTTTTGCAAATGCCTCCTCCTTCGGATTCAAATTCGTTAAAGAGGTGCCTTGGTATGTTTTCTTACTACGCGAAATGGATACCTAAGTATTCACACAAAATTCGTCCCCTGGTTGAAAATAAACAATTTCTCATGCCTCCTATAGTTGTGAATTCTTTCGAAAAACTTAAGAAAGACGTTGCCGAATCATCTGTAAAGGTTATCGACGACGAACTACCATTTACTATTGAAACCGATGCCTCAGAGAAAGCTATAGGAGGCACTCTCTTACAGGCTGATAGGCCTGTAGCATTCTTTTCCCGATCATTAAACCCATCTGAAATACGACTACACATAGTTGAAAAAGAGGCTTACGCGATAGTTGAATGTGTCCGAAAATGGAGGGACCTCCTTGTTGGGAAGCACTTTACTATCATAACAGACCAGCAAGCCGTATCTTTTATGTATAAGCCAGCTAACCGAGGAAAAATTAAAAATGATAAAATCATTCGGTGGAAAATGGAGCTTCTCCCGTTCTCGTACGATATAAAACACCGTCCCGGAAGTGAAAACACCGTTGCCGATGCTTTGTCGAGAGTGTGTGGTGCTGCTGCTTCCTCCTTGGAGGAGCTAAGGACCATACACAGTTCATTAATACACCCTGGTGTTCAACGTTTTTGGCACTTTATACGATCACAAAATATGCCATACTCAATTGATGAAGTTCGGCGCGTGACATCCGAGTGTACAACTTGTGCAAAAATAAAACCTCAATTTTCCAGCCCTACAATAATACACTAATCCGCTCTACTGCTCCCTTTCAGCGCCTCTCCGTAGACTTCAAAGGGCCTGTCCAGGCATCATCGAAAGGATGTCGTTACCTATTCACTATCGTCGATGAGTACAGTCGATTTCCCTTTGCATTCCCGTGCCGTGATTGTTCTTCGCAAACCGCAATCAAGTGCTTGACGAATATTGTTTCTATTTTTGGACTCCCCACTTTCATCCATTCTGATAGAGGAACGTCGTTCGTGTCCGAGGAGTTCAGAAATTTCCTGACGAGACTTAGGGTTGGGTGCAGTAACACCACTGCATACAACCCAAGAGGCAACGGTCAGTGCGAGCGTTACAACGGCGTTATTTGGCACTCAATATTATTGGCCTTGGAATCTAAACGGTTACCCCTTAGTGCTTGGCAGGACGTTCTGCTCGATGTTTTAAATTCTATTCGTTCCCTCCTATGCACTAGTACAAATGTGACTCCCCACGAACGCTTGTTCAAATTTGAAAGGCGCTCTTCTACCGGTACTGCCTTACCTGTTTGGCTCTGCGAACCTGGAAGGGTACTGCTGAAACGGTTTGGCAACAGGAGCAAGTATGACCCGATCGTAGAGGTGGTGGAACTCCTCGAGGCCAACCCTACTCATGCAAGAATACGGCATGATGACGGCCGGGAGGATTCAGTGGCGCTAAGACATTTGGCTCGCTTTCCACGCTCTGATGAACATCAGGGTCCTGCTGAGAATACTCGACCCGACCTTGCAAATGCAGACCCGGCCCATTTGATTGAAACAAGTCCAGTTGACACTACACTTAATGCGGAGGAAATAGAGAATCAGCCTTCCCAGAGACCTGCCAGTCCTTCGAATAGTGAACTGCCCCCACGGCGGTCTAGCAGGATTCGTAGACCAGTTCAGCGACTGGACTTATAAATAAAATAAATAAAATATATACACCTTGCAATCTCTCTTACTAGTGGGGGGAGATTGTTATATTTTCGTTAAAGTAAAAATTTCTATTGCACGTGATTTTGCACACGTTCCTTTTCCTTTAAAAAGGCTGAGTTCTTTTCTTTCTTCGGCATTTTGTTTACCTGCTCTTGCGTTTACTGCATGCTCTTGTGTTGCGTTTACTACTTGCCTTTGCCTTTGCTATTGGCTGTGAAATTAGTTCGGTAAAGCCTAGTAAAGAGGTTTTGTTCTGTCTTCAGTTTTACGCTAAAACACCACCACACACAGTAAACCCAATGTTTGCTAGAGGTTACTACTATGGCAAATGTCATTTTCTTGGTGTTGAAAAACACATTAATTTGGAAATTCGACCACAGAAGATTTAATGATTTAACAAAGTCGTATTAAACCATGAAATATGGTCGATTGGTCAGAAATGAGTGATGAAATCCAATTCCTTGTAAGCTATGGTCGGACATATTTATATTCAAACTTCAATAGGAGTAGATAGGTTCGTCTATGCTACTACCCGGTCGGTCGCTGTTGGTTTCGATCCAGTTAGCTTGTCGTAGATTGACTCTGTCACGGTCTTCTCCCTTGTCCCACGTTGTGTTGATTAATCACAAGGTAGTCACGTGAGTTCTCCACTAGCTGTCTCTCTGCCGAATTAAACCAAACCGGGAAGCGTGCATACAATTGAGTAATAAAAGAAAGAAAAAAAATAGCACCAAGAAAAATAAGTGGACCGACGTCTGAAGTGTTGTAAAATAACGTCTTTATATACAGAATATACACAAAAGCCTCTTGAATAATTTTCAATCCCTGCTTCTATCAAAATGGTAGCGGAACGGAAGTTTCTTAAGCAATTCGAATTATTCTCCCAAGCAATAACGAGAAATCTGGCTGGCCACAGCTTGCTGCTCCGAACAGAGTTCTAAGTTCGTTATAAGTCTAGTCAACTTGTTGCTTGTTTTCCGGAATGTTACGGAAATTCCCGAAGTGCTGGGTGACTCTCTTCATTTAGTAATTTCAAACTTTGTCTGCAAATTCTCTTTTTGTGTGTCTCTTAACTCTGGTTGGTTGATTGGCGACAGGCTTCTCTACGGTTGGCACCCAACGGCATGGCGATCATCTCTCTGTCTCTTTACTTCTTCAACTGGGAACTGTTTTTAGCAGGCGGTGATTTTCTAAGGTTGGCGCCCAACTGTGTGGCGATTATCTCTTTGTCATTACGTCTCTGGACCGAGAACTCGAACTCACTGCCATTCGAGCTGCAACTACTTCAACTGCAACTGAAATCTGGATTCAGTTGTCGATCTCAAAAACTTTATCTGCAATTTCTCTTCTTGTCTGTCTTTAACTCTGGTTGGCCGGTATCAGGCCTCTGCGGTTGGCGCCCAACAACATGGCGCCTATCTTCGTCGTTACATCTCTAGGCCGGTAACTGGAACTGAACTGCGAACTGCCTCGAACCGCCGCTGGGACTGGTATCCGGAACTTTCTCTGACTGGCACTTCACTCAAAACTTGGTCTGTAAAATCACTCTCTTCTTTGGTTGGCCGGCAGGCTCTGCGGTTGGCGCCCAACAACATGGCACCTATCTTCGTCGTTACATCTTTGGGCCGGTAACTGGAACTGAAACTGAACTGCCTCGAACCGCCGCTGGGACTCGACTCCAATCCAACTCATTCTGGTCCCTCGAGACCCTGTATTTATGCCCATGCCATGGTGTGGGGCCGACGGTCGCTGGGTGTCTAATCCCTCATCTCGGCGACCAATAGAATGCGAGGTTAGCTGCTACTCGTTGCTGCCTCTGGTTTACCCAATGGGATTAATCTGCTTTCCATGACGTCAATTGTTGGTCGTCTCCCCCTTTCGGCGCTTGTTTACAGGACCAATGGAATTTCTCTTGATCTTATGACGTCATCTTCCCATACCCCTTTTCTGGGCTGGACTTAACCGAATTTTCTCTCTCAAAATTTTCTTTCTCACGAAACAATTTTGGGGATTTTTTTCTTAAACAATCACTATTAACCTTTTTGAACTGGCTTCGCCCAAAACAAGTTGACAAAGGTCCACTGACATTGTTACCTAGATAAGAATTTTTCCGCACCTGTGTTCTCTAACATCCATCCCTGTGTTAGCTCTATTTTCAAGCGACAGGAATGCCTTCGTTATCTGGTCCCACCCTGGTGTCAGTGAAAATGTTTCTTTCTCTAAATTACTTCGGAACCAATGTTATCTTAATTCTTTTCACAATTCACGCTAGCAGGACAGTTGGATACAATAATTATTAATGAAATCTATTGTTTCGTGGCATTGAAACAAATTTAAGTCTTTTCTTTCTTCTTCCTTCTCTCTCTTTCTCCGGTTTAAAATAACATCCGAGAAATACCATATGATATCTTCCGTTTTTCTTTTTTTTCGCTCCTATTCGGAGAATAAAGATGTCTTTTTAGTGCGTTCTCCCCTTACTTATAATAGTAATTAGAAGATTTTCCAGTTGTAGTCAATAATTAATTAATAAAATTTAAAATTAATCACCTCTGTTTTCCTTTGCTCATATTCGGAGAATAAAGAAAATTTTTCTTAGTATGTTCTCTTATGATCTATAATAGCAATTAGAAGATTTTCCAGTTATAGTTAATAATTAATTAATAAAACTAATTATTTTCGATCAGCTCCAAAATATTGTTATACGTCTATCACTTATTTCTGGTCTTTTGAACAAGACTAGATTTTTATCCCTTGTTTCCTCTTTAAGATTAAATTTGTGGTGACTTTTAAAGTCTTTTGATTCCCAGTAGTCCATTGCATCTGGGGTGAATTGATAAAAAGATAAATACAAGTAACATAATGTATATAACATTATTAACATTGTTCAGACTGTTGTCCTCATCTTTTTCTTTTTTAATCATTTCACCCCAAGCAAGGCATTCCACTGCCACTATAGCGCAGGGGGTTACATAGGGGAAGGTGGTGAGAGAGTGATTAGATATAGGAAATGTCAGAAGGAGGGTGATAGACGAGTAAGGACGTACATAGGAACAGTGTTTGAGAGAATGGGTGTGAGTTGGTGTGTTAGAAGGTGTCTATTGACCTTACATTTAAACTCTTGGAGATTGTAGCTGTCGGGGGAGCAAGTATGTAGAAGGGAATTCCACAAGCGGGAAGTGCAAGAAAAGAAGCTGTTGGAGTAGAAATTGCGGTTACATTTTATCGGTTTCACTGTAAAAGGGTGGGACCTAGTTGCTAATCTAGTATCTCGTGCAAATTCGTACCTAGGGGGCACCAGTGATCTAAGCTCATCGGAGCAGAAGCCGTGAAAGTATTTATAGAAGAGGCACAGGGAAGCCACGTCACGCCGGTGAGAGAGTGACTGCAGGCGGTCAGCCAAGTCGGTATCGATTACATTACAGATTATCCGTTGTATTTTGTCAAGAACCCCGAGGAGAATAGCAGGGGCACCTGACCAGATGTGGTAGCAGTATTCAGTACAGAGGCGGATGGTAGATATATTGCCATGTGCATGACATTTCGGCTGTTCTATACTCTGGCCTTTTTTAGGTGCTAGGAATTGAAGTAATGGTAGTAAAGATGAGGACAGCAGTCTGAAAAATGTAAATACTACCTCATCTCAGAAGTTTAGACAAATATCGATAGATTTTGAACAGCTGTCACTGCAATATTTAACAAATACTAAAGTGTCTTCATGCATAGCCACTGTTAACACAATGTTTTGGTCAATCTATTTCCTAGCGAAAAAGATGAATTAATAACAGTGTTTAAAAAAAACAATTTGATACAGAATTGGTTTTAAAGCAATGATGAGATATACTCTGAGTTAAACATAACCAACAAAGAAGGTGGAGTCTCACTATCCCCTCTCTCTGTTCCATTATGAATGCTGTCAAACAAGAAGCATACAAACAGTATTCATAAAAAAAATCATCTAAAATATTTTCCTAGCGTTCATTGAATATAAAAACCAACATTCTGTGTTAATCTTCACAATGACAGGGAGTGTTGGTCACTTCTTCACAGACTTAACCCTCTAGGGCCATTCGTATCATATTTGATACAGTATGAAAACAAGCCTTGAAAGAAATATTTTCCTGAAAAATTTTTTAAGAGAAATATTTTATAAATTTCAAATGAAAGCAGTACTGACTGCTCAGTCAATGAATACCAAATGTTTCCTTATAGGGAAATGCCAAATGTTTTCTTATAGAAAAATACTGTATCAAATATGATACGAATGGCCCTAGAGGGTTAAAGCGATAAATGTGTTTCTACCCACACATTTAGAGAATAGCAAGGACAGAACACATGATCATTAAAAAAAAAATCTTAAAAAATACAGAAATGTGATAATTTTTATTTACATTCAGAGAGAGATAGATGAAACTTCTCAGCCATCAAGAGGAAAAAATAGCTAGAGAATTTAACACTTACAAGATATACTGAAGTCAAGAGAAGCTGGTGGGGGGGGGGAGTAACCTACATAAAAAGTTTAAATAAATGGATCACAAAACAAAAACAAAGAGTAAAGGGCAAAAAAATACAACAATATAATAAAAGAAAAAAAGTCATGGAGAGCCATGATTGGCTATGTTCTGAACTGAAAAAGAAAATATACATAGGTGGAATGTAGTATATAGGCTTTTAAACACTTTAAGCATTTTGGTATAGGGTTTAGTTCAAATGAAGTCAGTATAAAAGAAACGGAGATCATAGAAGACTCTATTAAGAAGTAAGTTTCACTCATTCCACAAGTTGCTACAAAACCAAAATATTAAACGAAAAATTCTAGTTTTGTTCTAGGCTAGTCCGAAGAAAACTTTCATATGTGTCCCATTGCTTGGCACTAAACTCATTCAGAAATATGTAAAATATCAGCCGCCTAAAACCGCTTTTCAGATCGAGGAACAAAAAAATGCTTTCAGCAAGCGAAGCCTATAGGTCTCAATGGGGCCCATCCTTCTTTGAATCAAGTAAACTGGCAATACAGAATCGCAATGAAGTGTTCTAAAAATAGCTTTGAGCAAGCGAAGCCTATAGATTTCAGTGAGGACCATCTTTCTTTGAATCTTGTGGACTGGCACTAAAGTATAGCAAAATGGTGTTCTAGAAATAGCTTTGAGCAAGAGAAGAATATAGGTCTCAGTAACGACTATCCTTGTTTGAACCTAGCGAACTATCATTACAGAATTGCAAAGAAGTGTTCTAAATGTAGCTTTGAAAAAGCGAGGATTATAGGTATCAGTGGAGACCATCATTCTTAAACCTGGCGGACTGGTACTACAGAATAGCAAAAAAGTTTTCTAATAGTAATTTTGAGCAAATGAAGCATATAGGTCTCAGTGGGGACCATCCTTCTTGAACCTGGTGGACTGGTAATACAGAATCGCAAAGAGGTGTATTAAAAATAGCTTTGAGCAAGCAAAGCCTATAGGTCTCAGTCAGGACAATCCTTCTTTGAACCTTATGGACTGGCACAAAAGTATAGCAAAGAAGTGTTCTAAAAATAAGTTTGAGCAAGTGAAGCCTATAGGTCTCAGTGAGGACCATCTGTCTTTGCACCTCGCGTACTGGCACTACATAATCCCAAAGAAGTATTCTAAATTTAGCTTTGAGCAAGCGAAGTCTATAGGTTTCAGTGAAGACCATCCTTACTTGAGCCACATGTACTGGCACTACAGATTCGCAATGAAGTGTTTTAAAAATAACTTTGAACAAATAAAGACTATAGGTCTCAGTGGGGACCATCCTTCTTGAACCTGCTGGACTGGTACTACAGAATCACAAAGTTGTGTTTAAAAAAAACTTTATGCAAGAGAGGCCTTTAGGTCCCAGAGAGGACCATTCTTCTTTGAGCCTAGTGGACTAGCACCACAGAATCCCAAAGAAGTATTCTAAATGTAGCGTTGAGCAAGCGAAGTCTATAGGTTTCAGTGAGGACCATCCATCCTTGAGGCTCATGTTCTTGCACTACAGATTCGAGATGAAGTGTTTTAAAAATAGCTTTGAACAAACAAAGACTATACGTCTCAGTGGGGACCATCCTTTTGAACTTGGTGGACTGGTACAATAGAATCGCAAAGAGGTGTATTAAAAATAGCTTTGAGCAAGCAAAATCTATGGGTCTCAGTCAGGACCATCCATCTTTGAACCCTGTGGACTGGCACTAAAGTATAGCAATGAAGAGTTCTAAAAATAGGTGTGAGCAAGCGTAGACTATAGATCTCAGTAGGGAATATCATTCTTTCACCTGGTGAACTGGTAATACAGAATCGCAAAAACGTTTTCTAAAAATAAACTTTTAGCAAGTGAAGCCTATAGGCCTCAGTGAGGACCACCCATCTTTGCACCTCGCGTACTGGCACTACAGAATAGTAAAGAAGTTTTCTAAAAGTAACTTTGAGCAAGTAAAGCTTACAGGGCTAAGTCAGGACCATCCGTCTTTGCATCTCGCGTACTGGCACTACAGAATAGCAAAAACGTTTTCTAAAAGTAACGTTCAGCAAGTAAAGCCTATAGGTCTAAGTCAGGACCATCTGTCTTTGCATCACGCGTACTGGCACTACAGAATAGCAAAGAAGTTTTCTAAAAGTAACGTTCAGCAAGTAAAGCCTATAGGTCTAAGTCAGGACCATCTCTCTTTGCATCTCGCGTACTGGTACTACAGAATAGTAAAAAAGTTTTCTAAAAGTAAAGTTCAGCAAGTAAAGCTTATAGGGCTAAGTCAGGACCATCTGTCTTTGCACCACGCGTACTGGCACTACAGAATAGCAAAGACGTTTTCTAAAAGTAACGTTCAGCAAGTAAAGCCTATAGGTCTAAGTCAGGACCATCTGTCTTTTCATCTCGCGTACTGGCACTACAGAATAGCAAAGAAGTTTTCTAAAAGTAACGTTCAGCAAGTAAAGCCTATAGGTCTAAGTCAGGACCATCTGTCTTTGCATCTCGCGTACTGGCAATACAGATTAGCAAAGACGTTTTCTAAAAGTAACTTTGAGCAAGTAAAGCCTATAGGTCTAAGTCAGGACCATCTGTCTTTGCACCTCGCGTACTGGCACTACAGAATAGCAAAGAAGTTTTCTAAAAGTAACGTTCAGCAAGTAAAGCCTATAGGTCTAAGTCAGGACCATCTGTCTTTGCATCTCGCGTACTGGCACTACAGAATAGCAAAGAAGTTTTTCTAAAAATAACGTTCAGCAAGTAAAGCCTATAGGTCTAAGTCAGGACCATCTGTCTTTGCATCTCGCGTACTGGCACTAGAGAATAGCAAAGAAGTTTTCTAAAAGTAACGTTCAGCAAGTAAAGCCGATAGGTCTAAGTCAGGACCATCTGTCTTTGCATCTCGCGTACTGGCACTACAGAATAGCAAAGACGTTTTCTAAAAGTAACGATCAGCAAGTAAAGCCTATAGGTCTCAGTGAGGACCATCCGTCTTTGCACCTCGCGTACTGGCACTACAGAATAGCAAAGAAGTTTTCTAAAAGTAACTTTGAGCAATTAAAGCCTATAGGTCTAAGTCAGGACCATCTGTCTTTGCATCTCGCGTACTGGCTCTACAGAATAGCAAAGAAGTTTTCTAAAAGTAACGTTCAGCAAGTAAAGCTTATAGGTCTAAGTCAGGACTATCTGTCATTGCACCTCGCGTACTGGCACTACAGAATAGCAAAGAAGTTTTCTAAAAGTAACGTTCAGCGAGTAAAGTCTATAAGTCTAAGTCAGGACCATCTGTCTTTGCACCTCGCGTACTGGCACTACAGAATAGCAAAGAAGTTTTCTAAAAGTAAAAGTTCAGAAAGTAAAGCCCATAGGTCTCATTGAGGACCATCTGTCTTTGCATCTCGTGTACTGGCACTACAGAATAGCAAAGAAGTTTTCTAAAAGTAACGTTCAGCAAGTAAAGCCTATAGGTCTAAGTCAGGACCATCTGTCTTTGCATCTCGCGTACTGGCACTACAGAATAGCAAAGACGTTTTCTAAAGGTAACTTTGAGCAAGTAAAGCCTATAGGTCTAAGTCATGACCATCCGTCTTTGCACCTCGCGTACTGGCACTACAGAATAGCAAAGACGTTTTCGAAAAGTAAATTTGAGCAAGTAAAGCTTATAGGTCTAAGTCAGGACCATCCGTCTTTGCACCTCGCGTACTGGCACTACAGAATAGCAAGGAAGTTTTCTAATAGTAACGTTCAGCAAGTAAAGACTATAGGTCTAAGTCAGGACCATCTGTCTTTGCATCTCGCGTACTGGCACTACAGAATAGCAAAGAAGTTTTTCTAAAAATAACGTTCAGCAAGTAAAGCCTATAGGTCTAAGTCAGGACCATCTGTCTTTGCATCTCGCGTACTGGCACTACAGAATAGCAAAGAAGTTTTCTAAAAGTAACGTTCAGCAAGTAAAGCCTATAGGTATAAGTCAGGACCATCTGTCTTTGCATCTCGCGTACTGGCACTACAGAATAGCAAAGACGTTTTCTAAAAGTAACGATCAGCAAGTAAAGCCTATAGGTCTCAGTGAGGACCATCCGTCTTTGCACCTCGCGTACTGGCACTACAGAATAGCAAAGAAGTTTTCTAAAAGTAACTTTGAGCAATTAAAGCCTATAGGTCTAAGTCAGGACCATCTGTCTTTGCATCTTGCGTACTGGCTCTACAGAATAGCAAAGAAGTTTTCTAAAAGTAACGTTCAGCAAGTAAAGCTTATAGGTCTAAGTCAGGACTATCTGTCATTGCACCTCGCGTACTGGCACTACAGAATAGCAAAGAAGTTTTCTAAAAGTAAAAGTTCAGCAAGTAAAGCCCATAGGTCTCATTGAGGTCCATCTGTCTTTGCATCTCGTGTACTAGCACTACAGTATAGCAAAGACGTTTTCTAAAAGTAACGTTCAGCAAGTAAAGCCTATAGGTCTAAGTCAGGACCATCTGTCTTTGCATCTCGCGTACTGGCACTACAGAATAGCAAAGACGTTTTCTAAAGGTAACTTTGAGCAAGTAAAGCCTATAGGTCTAAGTCAGGACCATCCGTCTTTGCACCTCGCGTACTGGCACTGCAGAATAGCAAAGAAGTTTTCTAAAAGTAAAAGTTCAGCAACTAAAGCCTATAGGTCTAAGTCAGGACCAGCTGTCATTGCATCTCGCGTACTGGCACTACAGAATAGCAAAGAAGTTTTCTAAAATAAATGTTCAGCAAGTAAAGCCTATAGGTCTAAGTCAGGACCATCTGTCTTTGTATCTCGCGTACTGGCAATACCGAATAGCAAAGACTTTTTTAAAAGTAACTTTGAGCAAGTAAAGCCAAGTGGTCTAAGTTAGGACCATCCGTCTTTGCACCTCGTGTACTGGCACTAGAGAATAGCAAAGAAGTTTTCTAAAAGTAACGTTCAGCAAGTAAAGCCTATAGGTCTAAGTCAGGACCATCTGTTTTTGCATCTCGCGTACTAGCACTACAGAATAGCAAAGACGTTTTCTAAAAGTAACGTTCAGCAAGTAAAGCCTATAGGTCTAAGTCAAGACCATCTGTCTTTGCATCTCGCGTACTGGCACTACAGAATAGCAAAGAAGTTTTCTAAAAGTAACGTTCAGCAAGTAAAGCCTATAGGTCTAAGTCAGGACCATCTGTCTTTGCATCTCGCGTACTGGCACTACAGAATAGCAAAGAAGTTTTCTAAACGTAACGTTCAGCAAGTAAAGCTTATAGGTCTAAGTCAGGACCATCCGTCTTTGCACCTCGCGTACTGGCACTACAGAATAGCAAGGAAGTTTTCTAAAAGTAACGTTCAGCAAGTAAAGCCCATAGGTCTCAGTGAGGACAATCTGTCTTTGCATCTCGCGTACTGGCACTACAGAATAGCAAAGAAGTCTTCTAAAAGTAACGTTCAGCAAGTAAACCCTATAGGTCTAAGTCAGGACCATCTGTTTTTGCATCTCGCGTACTAGCACTACAGAATAGCAAAGACGTTTTCTAAAAGTAACGTTCAGCAAGTAAAGCCTATAGGTCTAAGTCAAGACCATCTGTCTTTGCATCTCGCGTACTGGCACTACAGAATAGCAAAGAAGTTTTCTCTAAAGTAACGTTCAGCAAGTAAAGCCTATAGGTCTAAGTCAGGACCATCCGTCTTTGAACCTCGCGTACTGGCACTACAGAATAGCAAAGAAGTTTTCTAAAAGTAACGTTCAGCAAGTAAAGCCTATAGGTCTAAGTCAGGACCAGCTGTCTTTGCATCTCGCGTACTGGCACTAGAGAATAGCAAAGAAGTTTTCTAAAAGTAACGTTCAGCAAGTAAAGCTTATAGGTCTAAGTCGGGACCATCCGTCTTTGCACCTCGCGTACTGGCACTACAGAATAGCAAGGAAGTTTTCTAAAAGTAACGTTCAGCAAGTAAAGCCCATAGGTCTCAGTGAGGACCATCTGTCTTTGTATCTCGCGTACTGGCACTACAGAATAGCAAAGAAGTCTTCTAAAAGTAACGTTCAGCAAGTAAACCCTATAGGTCTAAGTCAGGACCATCTGTTTTTGCATCTCGCGTACTAGCACTACAGAATAGCAAAGACGTTTTCTAAAAGTAACGTTCAGCAAGTAAAGCCTATAGGTCTAAGTCAAGACCATCTGTCTTTGCATCTCGCGTACTGGCACTACAGAATAGCAAAGAAGTTTTCTCTAAAGTAACGTTCAGCAAGTAAAGCCTATAGGTCAAAGTCAGGACCATCCGTCTTTGAACCTCGCGTACTGGCACTAGAGAATAGCAAAGAAGTTTTCTAAAAGTAACGTTCAGCAAGTAAAGCCTATAGGTCTAAGTCAGGACCAGCTGTCTTTGCATCTCGCGTACTGGCACTAGAGAATAGCAAAGAAGTTTTCTAAAAGTAACGTTCAGCAAGTAAAGCTTATAGGTCTAAGTCAGGACCATCCGTCTTTGCACCTCGCGTACTGGCACTACAGAATAGCAAGGAAGTTTTCTAAAAGTAACGTTCAGCAAGTAAAGCCCATAGGTCTCAGTGAGGACCATCTGTCTTTGCATCTCGCGTACTGGCACTACAGAATAGCAAAGAAGTTTTCTAAAAGTAACGTTCAGCAAGTAAAGCCTATATGTCTCAGTGAGGACTATCCGCCTTTGCACCTCGCGTACTGGCACTACAGAATAGCAAAGAAGTTTTCTAAAAGTAACGTTCAGCAAGTAAAGCCTATAGGTCAAAGTCAGGACCATCTGTCATTGCATCTCGCGTACTGACACTACAGAATACCAAAGAAGTTTTCTTAAAGTAACTTTGAGCAATTAAAGCCTATAGGTCTCAGTGAGGACCATCTGTCTTTGCATCTCGCGTACTGGCACTACCGAATAGAAAAGACGTTTTCTAAAAGTAACTTTGAGCAAGTAAAGCCAAGTGGTCTAAGTTAGGACCATCCGTCTTTGCACCTCGCGTACTGGCACTACAGAATAGCAAAGAAGTTTTCTAAAAGTAACATTCAGCAAGTAAAGCCTATAGTTCTAAGTCAGGACCATCTGTCATTGCATCTCGCGTACTGGCACTACAGAATAGCAAACAAGTTTTCTTAAAGTAACTTTGAGCAAGTAAAGCCTATAAGTCTCAGTGAGGACCATCTGTCTTTGCATCTCGCGTACTGGCTCTACCGAATAGCAAAGACGTTTTCTAAAAGTAACTTTGAGCAAGTAAAGCCAAGTGGTCTAAGTTAGGACCATCCGTCTTTGCACCTCGCGTACTGGCACTACAGAATAGCAAAGAAGTTTTCTAAAAGTAACGTTCAGCAAGTAAAGCCTATAGGTCAAAGTCAGGACCATCTGTCATTGCATCTCGCGTACTGGCACTACAGAATAGCAAAGAAGTTTTCTTAAAGTAACTTTGAGCAAGTAAAGCCTATAGGTCTCAGTGAGGACCATCTGTCTTTGCATCTCGCGTACTGGCACTACCGAATAACAAAGACGTTTTCTAAAAGTAACTTTGAGCAAGTAAAGCCAAGTGGTCTAAGTTAGGACCATCCGTCTTTGCACCTCGCGTACTGGCACTACAGAATAGCAAAGAAGTTTTCTAAAAGTAACGTTCAGCAAGTAAAGCCTATAGGTCTAAGTCAGGATCATCCGTCTTTGCACCTCGCGTACTGGCACTACAGAATAGCAAAGAAGTTTTCTAAAATAAATGTTCCGCAAGTAAATCCTATAGGTCTAAGTCAGTACCATCTGTCATTGCATCTCGCGTACTGGCACTACAGAATAGTAAAAAGGTTTTCTAAAAGTAAAGTTCAGCAAGTAAAGCCTATACGTCTAAGTCAGGACCATCTGTCTTTGCATCTCGCGTACTGGCACTGCAGAATAGCAAAGAAGTTTTCTAAAAGTAACGTTCAGCAAGTAAAGCCCATAGGTTTAGGTCAGGACCATCTGTCATTGCATCTCCCGTACTGGCACTACAGAATAGCAAAGAAGTTTTCTTAAAGTAATTTTGAGCAAGTAAAGCCTATAGGTCCTCAG